>NIPQ01117706.1:2417-13402 GCA_002806875.1 Lepidotrigona ventralis hoosana
ATCGATATAAAATCGTTACATCGTTGAGATAATAAATCAATGTCCAACAGTGCACAATTAATAGTAAATTAAAAATTTCGCAGCAAGATACTTCGTCAGCGAAATATAATTGAAAAAGAAAATTATTTGAATTTGCGATTTACGAATCTTGAAGTGAATAGTAAAAATTTTCCAAAAACTTGGAGAGCCACTAGTTTCGCAGAATCCGAAACCAGACATCGAATTTGCAATGAAAAGTGTGTATTCCTGGGCAAAACAATCAGCCACGACCAATTCAAAGCAAATCGAAAACCAGAACAAACATCTCCGAGCCAGGTTGCTCCAAGTCTGTGGAATTCCACAAGTCAGTTTCTCGAGAAAGAACTGCAAACAAGATCGCCAAACATCATTAATTACGATCGCCAGCATGTTGCTCTCATTCCTAAGAACGAATTCTACATGAATTGCGTTCGATCGTAATTTACTCGATCCAGGCGAGCAAATTCTTTAGCTGCGTTTCGATTCTTAAACGCAACACCTCGCGATTATTCCTCCAATTATTCCAGATCTCGACCAATTACTAAGATTAAAGAGGTTCGAAGCGACTGATGTTGCGTAGTTCGAACGTTGATCATCGTCTTAGACCATTCCATTGTTCTCCTCGCGAATAGAAATGAGATATCACGACGATGCGACGGAACAATGTTCATATTCATGGCTTTCTTTCGATTCGATGCCGCATTGCACGTGCGTCGGATACTCGGTTTTTCTAATTTTTCGATCGTCTCAATCTTCTCATTGCGTGGATTTCTTGATGTTCTTGGAAGTATTTACAGGGGAGGAAGGGGGCACAGTTTGACAGAAATTGTTCGTCAACAATCCCTTCTCTACGTTTAGGAACAACGTGTAAGATTTAGAAGATCTGAAGTGCAGGGCGGGCACTTTCGCTTTCGAGACGATCGCGTGATACAGTGATGGATGAAAGGAAATTTGAGAGATAAATTTGATCGAGTAGAAAGGAAATTTGAGAGATGTCAAAATCATTTTTGGTAAACAGATAATTGTATTTGACAAGTGACCAAGTGGAAAATATATTGCAGAATATATTATAGGATTATATTGATTTAATAGGTGTCATGTATATCTTTTACCATGGTTAATAATTTGATTGATGGCAATAGCTAGCGATTTTGATAACGATAATTAAAATCGATAGATCAGTCTTAATTAATAATACATAATAATCTTAAAATTATAAAGATCATTGGTGTTGATAAAATTATTAATGAGTGTAATAAAGTAAATTAACACTCGTGGTGTTCATATTGCGATAGCAGTTCATACGTTCAATTCGATTTCTGAATTTCTTGACCCGGATTCCAACAGCGCCTCACGCATCGAGGTCTTTCTTCGTGTGGACTTTGCCTATTTTTGGTTAAATATTTTCAGCTGAGATCGTTAAATGGATGTTTGTGAATGCTGATTCATTAAGTTTACTTTGACTCGCGTTTCTCTGTAAGATTGTTCATGTTTAGTTTCGAAGTTTAAATTTGCAAAAGGATAGATTAATCTGACAATGTTTGTGACTTAAAAATGATTTGATTGTGAACTGCGATTTTTGAGCAGATAAACCTAATTGGAAATTTATTTCATTCGTTGAGTGAGAATTATCGTGATAAGCAATGCACTTTGTATATTTTTACGTATAAACCTTTCAAAAATGTGTTGTCATTTATTCAAATTTTATGGATTATTATTCTTCAACAGAAATGTTCCCCACGATGTTTATTTTTCACTTCAAAACTCCAACTTAATCAGCTTTCGATTAATCTTATCTTCTACTCACTAGCTATTCCATAAATTATTGCATAAAAAGTCAAATTCTCAGAACATGATCTGTGTTTCAAAAAATCTACTTTCCAGATTATACTTGGAGAACATTGTCTGATTATTTCAAACAACACGGTTCTCCCACAAAAGTGTTCCTTTTTTTAAATTTGAAAACTCACATTCTTTACCTAAACTAAACGGCGATCAATTTACCAACTGAGCAGTGATCAATTTTATCTTCTATCCAAAGGTTACTCTGACTATCGGAGACATTAAGTTCTCTGAACATTCTGCTTGTCGTCTGTTCCTGAATTCTTCCATGGATATTTCAGAGATCAACTTCCCAGAATATAATCAGAAAACGTTGATCGTAAATCCTTATAAACTTAATCGGCGATCGATTTTATCTTCCAATTACTTAAAAAAAAAAAAAAAAAAAATAAACGAAANTTCTCGAAACACGATCGAAGAACTCGATGCTTAATTGTCTAATCGATTGGCAGCAAAGCCAGCACGAAACAGAGGATCGGTTTCCTCTCGAGAGCCTGCCGCATACTTACTTATTTATACTTTCACGTCGATGTTTCTTTCCACTCCTTGCTTTCCGCTCCTTTTCTCTCCTCGTCTCGTCTTCTAACCGCGGGTTCTTCTCTCTACTTTCTGCCGCGCGAGAAGCAAATCGAATTCCTCGCGCGAGCGTAAGGGAGAATGGCGCGCGTCTCATCGACGAAATTAGATCAGGATCGTCACCGGCAACGAAATTCTTTTCGCAAGCAATTTTCTCGCCTCGGCCTCGGCCTCGAGGATCTTATTCGCGAAGAAAATTGCGAGGTATAACCGATATTCCCCCATTCGAGTCGTTGTGCAACATCGTCCTTGCGATCCTCTTTCCAGCCCGTGGCTTTTTGTTGTCTTGATTTCTGCATTTTCAAGCGTCGATAATTCCTCCTTGACGAAAACATCCTCCTTTACTTTTCCTTTTCATTTCCCTTTCTTTCTTTCTTTCTTTTTTTTTTTCTATCTCTCGACTGAGAAAAGAGAAGACTTCGATTCTCGATTGTCGTGGAATTTTCTTTAATTTTATTAATTTTTATATTATAACGAACTGTTGTAATTTTATATTTATATTGTCATTTTTGTGGAACAATTCTGTATGATAATCGAAAAAAAGCAGGATTTTAATTTCGACTTTTACGTTGCGATGCGTGTGGAATTTTCGACGTCAAGAATTTATTCAATTTTCATTACAATTATATTCTATTAGACTTTTAATTTTTATTCCATAGTACAAGAAATTCCTTCGTAGAATATTTCTTCCCTCCATTTTTAATGCAAATTAGATATATCTTTCAATGAGAAGCTAGAATTTAATTTCACAAGAAACCAACATGTGTTGATCATCGTATCAACAGTATGAAAAAAAAAAAAAAATATTCTTTAAATATCTTCAAGTCGAAGTTTAGAGAGTCGAGTGAATTTTCAAGGAAGCCTTCCTCCTTTTGAAATGCAATAATACGAGAATACAAACTATCAACTATAAATAAAAAAAAATAATACTGTACAAGTATCTCTCCAAATAGAAATTTAGAGAAATGAAATCAATTTTCTCGGTTGTTCTTGGCTCGAAGAAGCTGTGCATAAAGATCGAGGCTGATTTGACTCGTCGGTGGTTACTCCCCGGTGTGTTCTCCGTTCGCATGATCGTTTCACAGGGTAAATTGGAGAGCCGTTAGGTCGTCACGTGGAACGATATAACGACGGATTACAGAAAGAGGGAGTCTCTCTCTCCCTCGAGTGTTTCTCTGCTTCGGGCGACAGAGGTTTTCTGGTTGCGGAGATTTTACATCGATTTTACATCCCGATTTTCGACGAACGGACGCTTGATTATATAATAAATCTGTGTGTTGCAAACGAATAATTTTTTTTGTAATTTTGGATCGCCGTGTGAACATTCTGAAACTTCATCGGGAACTTCCAACAAAGTCGACGTTTCCGTTCGTCGTGATTGGTGCGTCTTAAATAAATATCGTGGGTTTGTTTGATGAATTTGTTGGGGATTTGATAGGAGAATCTTGAGAATTTTTATTTAAAAACATTGAAATCAAATTCGGGAAAGGTAAGACGGATGTTTTGAATATATTTCTGTTTTCTTGACATTAAAAATTACTTGTTATAGTGAACACCGAAGGAAAGAAATATTAAAATATTAACTTGATATTAGAGAAGATTCAGAACGAGGCACATAAAAATGTTAATCGTAGCAAATATGGTGGTTGAAAAATATTTTACCGACTTGAAGAATCCTAAGAATCCTAATTTTCATCTAGAAATATCTGTTGAAAGATTTGTTGTCAAATAATTTTGACAATCCCTTAAATATTTTATATGTTTTTAATTTTTACTTTCACTACTTGCTGTTAGATATTTCGTATGTATTGCGAGTATTTTTTCCACTCTTGCATTTTCAGATTTCTGAGCGAATTCATAAAAATCTACAATCTGTTTGTTACTTTCATGCCTGTCTAATTAAAGAGTGATCTGCTTACCTCACTTTTCCATGAAAAAAAATTCCTCAAGAATTTAGAACTCGTTAAAATATATACATATAAAAAAAAAATAACTTCCTTATATGTAATCATAAATATTTCATTTACAATATTAATACTCCCAAGCATTGAAACTGCAATTAATTATAAACACGTGAATAAAATTTATACACATTGATACGTATAAAATTTCACATTTACATCACTCGGAGCAATTGATTTCACTTGAAAAGGAAATAATTCTCAGCAGAAGTGTCCTCGATTCGAATAATTTATATAATATTCGGCGAACGATATTTTCCCACGTAGGACGAATTATATCAATGTCATTCGATGTCTCAGTAGTAGTGAAATTCGAGGTTATCCTTATGTTTGTACAGTCGAATTAACAATTGAAAAATCCGCGACCGGTGTTTATTCAGTTTTTACTTTTGAGCGCAACGAATCTCTCTCGTGATGCAGCACGCTGCATCCATATGCTCGGCGCAACAAAACGGTACCCCATAGTGAATCGGAGCGAGGGGATGATTCAAGAAGGGTCCATTTTCAGGAGGGGGGCCAAGCACCACCTTTACACGCGAACGATAATGTATTCAACGGCGTGCAGTGGTCCTCAACCGTTTACGCATAGGTCTCTCCATCTTTATTTCTATTTTTTTACTTTTATTACACCACTTTTTCTATTTTTTTTTTTTTTTTTTTTTTTTTTTTTTAAAATAATGTAATCTACCGTGACAAATTCGTTCGTCTCGTGACGTTATGTTTTTTTGAGAATTATAGAAAATTCGGTGTTATCCATCCGATAAAGTAGCATGGACGAATATTGCTTGCAATTGTAAATAGAAAGGAATACTATAGATTTGTCTCGAGTACAGTACGAAATTGAAAATGTAATACACACAATATTTAAAGTATTGAAGGAATCATTTATTATCAGAGAAAATATCCGGCTTGCGATTGATGAACGATTTAACATTGGAATTAACGTTGATCTTTTCAACGCAACGAAGCTGTTCTTTACAAATAATAATTATCTAATTCAAAGAACGTAGAGGAACCTTTTGATAGAAAGAAAGATTTCGAAATTACATGACACGCATTAATTTTATCATTGATAGTGCGAACAAAATTTATCACACAACCTAATATAATATATATCGTTAAAAAAATATTCCTTCTAAATTGAAGATAAAACAGTTGGTGTTTGATAACTCGCGTGTCATTAAGAATTGTTTCTTATATTGTCATTAGGATCGATAACGACGTGTGCATTTGCCTCTGAGGTAAGAAACTTTAAAACGAACGGAGGCACAAAGAATATTATTTTTTTTTTCCTTCGTGCGAAATTGCTACTCTTGAAGGAACTCGAAAATGAATACTTTCACGCTCGATATTAAGTGCACGCAACATTGCACTTTAACAGGTTATTAACTAACTAAACGATAAGTGTATTTGTCTTTGATAAAACTCTTGAATTTTAATGTGTCATGCTCGCTTCGGGAGAACGTTGGAAAGAATACGTTTCTATCGTTGGTGATTCATGAGAAGTTTTTGCGATTGATAAATTGTGCAATTTATAACTTTGCATTAAGACTTATAACTTCACATTTGTTTGTTTTTTTTTTCTTCCTTTTTCTCGTGGATGAGAAATGGCTAGACCTTGAATGGATTAATCATGCTCAACATGTTGAAATTATAATTCAACTTGATATAGAACCGTGACATTGGTTTCCATTGGCAAGCAATATAATGCTTTATTAATAATATTTTTTAACAATGATACATTGTTAATATAGGAGTTAAATTATTTTCTGCTATAATTATTTATTATACAGTGATTTACTAGTTAACAATATCATGAATAATATACTTTCTCTAACACATTCACTCTCTATTCTTTTAACAATTATAGTAATTTTCAATAGTAGAAATTGCCCTCTCCCTTTTGACAATAATAATTCTTTTAACGTTCGTAATAATATTACTTCGAGAAATTAATTATAAGAATTAAATTCCTTTTTAATTCTGATCTGTATATTACATTACAGGATTTTAATTCTAATCTATCTAATTATATTATATATTATAGGACAGGAATATTTTGTTTCGTAACAAATATCTTCCTTGAAACATTCGCTTTCACATCTAACAATTTCAATTACAATCGAAGAAAATTAACTTTCCAAATTAATTGTGAGAAAATCCAATTCCTTTCAATCAGGAATATTTTATTTCGTAACAAATATATCGCTTAAAATATCCTCAACGTTTCTCGAGTCGCGTGACAGACAGTGACGGTGAAATGTGTCGTATAAATTATTCATAAAAATCGAATAACGATCCCTTACAGTCAGAATATTCGCTTTCGAGACACATGCATCAATTAAAATCCTCTCACCTTGCGCGAAAGTCTTATAATTATTCCTCCTCGGTTCTCGCGAATCCAACCGCACTCGAGACCACTCCCGATTCTTCCCGGTTCCGGGAATAATAATTTTTCCCCGAATCGGACAATCATCGGGAAGAAGCTGTTTGCGTAAATCTTTCGTTGATGGAATGCAACAACAATTTCCAGAGTGGCAGAGAAGCGTACAGAGATGAACGTCCCAAGCGCGCGCGCGCGTGTGTGTGTGTTGGGTTGAAAAAGGAACCCCCCGAACCCTTGGCTCGTTAGCTAAGCCTCTTGTTATGGTAAAGGAGGGTCGTGCGCGTTCGCAGGATGTCATGGGGGTTGTATTGTCCCCCCGTCGAGGCGAGCATTTTTCATTTTCCACTCGGGGTAAAAGCGTTCTCTCGCGAGTAGTCGAGAACCTTCTTTTCTCTCGTCTCGTGGATCGACTACCTCCGGTTTCTCGAACGTGAAACACTGTGTGTGTGTGTGAGTGAGTGAGAGGAGAGAAAAAGGAAGGAAGAAAGGGTAACGAGGTGGTTTGAAAATCGTTTGGAAGCAAACAGGGGCGGGGAGGCGTCGAACGACGCCTTAATTAAGCGTTTTCGCCTTTGACACCAGGTTTCTCCGTGCTTTTCAACGCTTTTCTCCACCCTGTGTGTACCTACTTCCGTGGAAGTTTCGCGGAAATTGCGCGACGAATATTTCCAGCAAATTAATTTTCGGCAAAACGTGAAATCTTGAGCTTTCCCTTCTCGATAATTGTTTGCTCATTTCGGCGTAAACAATAAATTGGCGTGCCTAATTTTTAAAGGATTCCGAAGCTGCACGTTTTAGATCATTTCTTCAGAAACGTGTGATCTCTCTTAATTTCGTTAATTTCGTTCATTTGAAATCGCTCGAGAAATATTTCGTACTAATTTTGATTATTCTTAATTTTTGGTAAAATCAACAGTCTTAGTCTTTTTGTTTCGATCGTATCGATTGTATTTTTAGAAAAATTCCAAAGCCATCTCTCTCCTCGCAATTCCGAAAATCAAGTGACTGACATCGAAAACCTGACGATCGAACACCTGGACGGTGTTCCGCGTGCATTTCCCTCGAGTTTCGTGAAAATTGCGCGAGAAATAAAACTCTAGTGAAGTTCTCGGTGAAAAGTGAATTTTGTTCTATTTCGTCTTTAAAATTTGAACAAAAACTCGATTCGAAACAGAAATCGCAAATACAAACGACGAGGTTTTCTCGCAATAATTTTCTCTAGTTGAGAATAATTTCGACGCATCCAAATTAAAAAAAGTAAATAAATAAATACGCTTTTTAATTCTTCAACCAAGAAGAAAATGATAAATGAGTCGCATGTCAACGAGCCAGCAAAATTACGTTGGCGGTTGCGGTCATTGATATTTATAAAATGATCTTTAACTTTCTCGTCCAAAATTATGACAAAATTACTTCTGCGTTGCGAAACCTCGAGAAAATTAATGAAAAAGATCGAAACACTGATCTGTGGAAATTTATTCTTCTGTTTCCTCAAATACTCACGTTTCAACGTTTCTGCATTTACAAGTATGAAACAATTGACGTGCAAGAGTGTCAGTTAAAGCAGAGCCGCGGCTCATACACGGCGAGGAGATCATCAACGTAGTGGGGAGATCGACGCAGTGGAGGGGGTAACGCTAGCGATCAGGAGAGTGGGGGTAAGGGCCGCCAGTCAGCCCGCTCTGATTTAAAATAATAGAACGAATATTCTTCATTCTGAATTTACACTTGTAAACGTGAAACTCTGAACGCAGCGTCATTGGAAAGAAGAAAATAACGAAACTCGATGATTTGGCCGGTGATGGAGAGCAAACGAGCGTTAATTGCGCGCAGGGAGGCAGGGAAGTCTTTGAGAAAAGGGGGAAAGTTTGCAAGACAAGTCGTATTGCGTCGTGCCACGAGAAGCTTGAGCGATTTCATTGAAAAAGTTGGTAATTGCAGGCGCGCGAAGTCGTGGGCTCTTTCGAGGTTTCGTTTCTCCGTGACAAAAACGATTTCACGGGCCACTAACGTTGGCAATTAACGCACCGGCGTTGTTAATTCGTCACTCGAGTCCAACGCCTATGATCGTTTCGCCGCGTTCTGTCCTTTGACGTTCTGTGTTTTATTCCGTTTTATTCCGTTTTATTTCCACGACGCCACTGTCTTTGCACTGACAGCTGACAACGAAGCTGATTCATAAATTATTACTACGCACACTGCACAATTGTGAAACAACGAGTTTAGATGTTCAAGATACGAATTATGAATTATAAAAATGACGTACATGAAATAGAAGCGTTAATTTTTGTTCTAAATTATCAAACATATTATCAGTCATATTTGTACTAGATTGTGATAAAATGTAAATACAAATTATAAACTGTAGATTGTAATTAACATACACAAATATTGCAATCTAGAACATGAAGGATGCGTTCACGTTATAAATTTATAAACGCAAATCCTGTCCCACAAATATCGAGTTACATATTCATTTTAAAACGAAGGGATTTCGTTGACAGAGACGATGCTATTCCATATGTTAGAATATAAATGTAAAATAAATTTATTTAGACTAGTAGCTATATTTATAATTTATTTCAAATTATTATTTAAAACAGTGTAGAATTCAAAATTGCAATTATTTAACCCTTTAAAAAGATAGGATATAAGGTAGTGAGAAAAATAACATATTATCTTTGATACAGTTAGTGATGAATTTATGTCGTCGAATGTTTCGTATCGATCTTAGTATTAGAAATTGAGAAGACAACGTGGGAAAAGTTCTCCCGTGCAAGGGAAAGACTTTTTGTCCGCACGTTTCTTCCTCTTTCTATCGCATGTTCTTTGTGAATTAACACGCGTACCCCTCAAGGGTTACCATATACCGGGTGTCGTGTGACACGCGAGTTAGCAATTTCAGCCTTTCGATGATCATCATCGTTGATTTTTACAGTCTCTGCAATACAATTATTGGTTCCCTATTACATATTTCCTTTTTCTTTTCTTTTTTTCGTTTCTTTCTTCGGTTGTCACTCAACTAAATTACGTTCGTAAATTAAAATCGCCAATTCCCAGATTATCGGGTGATTTTTGTTTGTAGACATTCGAAAGCTGAAATGCAGGTACTTAGAGTCATCTCGAAATTGAGGCTTTCCATTTATTTATTTTTTTTTCTGATTTACCACTTTAGACTTGCAGAGCAGAGAACCTGTGCGAATATTATATTATCAGGACGAAATGTTTCGGTAACTAAGAAACTCATCTAATAATGCTAATGGCAGACATTCTGTTTTAGTTCGAATACTATGATTACGACACATTTATGGAAAATTGGAAGCTGTAAAAATATCTACACGATGCATATAATGTAGGTATAAAATATCCAAAGTAGAAGATGTCATAAAAATATAATAGATAAAATAAATTTTTTTAGATTGTTAGATTTCTTCGGCTCGTAAAAATTCGCACGAAATTCACATCTTAATTATTGAGTTAGGGAGCTTCGAGATAGCATAACTCTGGTAATATTAATCGAATCTGGCAATACTTGCGTGTGTTTGAAAGGTTTGAAATGTTTCATAGAGTAATTAAAAAACAAAAACTTGTGATATTTGTTCGTTCAGTGAAAAGTTATTGCGTCTTGAAGATACGAGTGAGATTAAAGTAGAGGATCGATACATTTTGAAATTTTGTTACAAGAACAGAAAGAATGCGACTAAAAAAAAAAAACTTGTGATATTTGTTCGTTCAGTGAAAAGTTATTGCGTCTTGAAGATACGAGTGAGATTAAAGTAGAGGATCGATACATTTTGAAATTTTGTTACAAGAACAGAAAGAATGCGACTAAAAAAAAAAGATATTCGAAAAATAGAGATTCGACTGAGAAGGTTTACTTTAAAAAAAATTTATTTTTCTTCTCGGCAACGTGTCAGGAGTCGTCTAACGACTCGAGAACTTCATGAAACTATCGAGCAAAAAAAAAAGATATTCGAAAAATAGAGATTCGACTGAGAAGGTTTACTTTAAAAAAAATTTATTTTTCTTCTCGGCAACGTGTCAGGAGTCGTCTAACGACTCGAGAACTTCATGAAACTATCGAGCGATCAGCTCGACGCCGTACGGGGAAAGGTGTTTCAGGAAATACCAGTTCGCGTCCGTCTGCAATCGTCGTTGAAAACAAAACTCTCCCTCTCTCTCTCCAATCGAAAACGAAAGAA
>NIPQ01117714.1:0-13537 GCA_002806875.1 Lepidotrigona ventralis hoosana
TTTTTTTAAGAAACAAGAATGTGTCGGTCGATCTTGCTCGCGTGAAATGTTATCTAGCAGAATAGGGGAATATACTATATATGTGAAGAATATAGAGCACACTCTTAACCTATTCGCGCAGAATAACGAGTCAGGCTCTCGTGGTGTATTTTTCTGGCCAAAATGGCCATTAACGAGCTAGACTCGTGGTGTATTTTTGTGGCAATAATATGCATTAACGTGTGCAAGTTAATAGTCGTGATAACGCTGTGTTGTATCGCGATTGATTTCGAATAATAATTATTCCATGTAATTACGAAATAGCTTCACCGTTTTAATTAATTACGAAATAATTTTGTTCGTAATTAAGCACTGGCAAACGTGAAAATAATTTTGAAAAGTGTAGCGATGAACAGATCTTTTTTTTTTCAAAGACAGGAATATCGTTTTAGACGTGTGTATATATATATATATATATATATATATATATATCTTCCGAAGATTCTGATGAGGATCCAATAAAAACATATGAAAGTGAAAATAACGCTATTGATTGAGTTCCCAAAGATAATAATTGAACCTAACCTAAACCCTTTATCTTTGGAAAAATTAGGAGATAATCCCATTGTAACATAGATTTATTCGATTTAATATTGATGCATGATTATTGACACGCGATAGCTGTTGAAACAAATAGATATGTAGCACAGATGCTAAATAGCAAAAATTACAAAAAGAAAAAAATACAAAAAGAGGAGTGAAACTACTTGGGAATGCGAACTTTGTTTGGTAGCTTTACATATTCCAGAATGTTTCAAAAAGTTATCATACTGAAATAAACTATTAATACATACATACTACATACATATATACATACATACATACATACATACATATATATATATATACAATCTTTTGTTTGTTTACTAAAGTTTTTTCTGGAAAATTTATTAATAAATAGCATTTTCTGTTTACTACCGTACCACCATATCATCTGATCATCTTTTCAGTGTTTTCTGAATCATTTCTATACTACATTGCCCAAACATTTTGTCCACAAAATATACATAATGACTGCCACGCGAATGGATGAACAGACGCTGTATTCAACTGTATTCAATGTTCTTGCGACCGAAGATTGAGAAATAAGTCGCGTGCGTTTGAGGTAGAGGAGAACTGTTACCGAAGCGTTGGAAAAAAGCGCTTAGTTTTCGCTTTTTGCTTCCGCAGGCGGCAACATCGCGAAAAGTGTCGTGTACCGTTGATCGCACTTGGCACGCCGTTTCTCTTTTTTCTTCTCATTACGGTAGATAATCGAGCTTGTAAATTCGATCGACGTCAAGTGTCAGTAAGCGAGCGAGCGAGAGAGAGAGAGAGAGAGAGAGAGAGAGGGATTTTCTCGCGTCCTTTCTTCTCGTTCGATTCACGTGGCCCGGTAAATTCCGCCGCAACGAGGAATACGAAATGCGAACGCGAACACCTCCGACAAAGCATTATCCGTCATCGTACGTATAAACGAGTCCGGTTGAGCCGAGGAATCGGCTCGTTAAACGCGAGCTCTCCGTTGCCACGGTGTTACACGAAACTGCTTTTAGACGTAACGAGTGCACCACCGGTGGTGCACTCGGTGACCCTGATTGACGAAAGCGTTCCCAGAAAGCCAGCAGGCAGGCCGTCCTCCTCGCTTTTATCTATTTTTATCTATCGCGCCACTTCTGGGAATCTCGCGTCCGATGCTCTACGGGGAAAAGATATATTGCGAATATCTTCCGAGTTCGGTCGCAGTTGGCTGATCGCACGCGGAACTTGAAAAAGGGAATCGTCGAAGGGAGAGAACTCCCCCTCCCCCCTCCCCCCGAGCGATATCTAACGTTTCTTCCATCGTATCGATGATACACGCATATACGATTTTTCCTCGATAAATTAACCGGCCGGCTAAAAAGGGAATCGTCGAAGGGAGAGAACTCCCCCTCCCCCCTCCCCCCGAGCGATATCTAACGTTTCTTCCATCGTATCGATGATACACGCATATACGATTTTTCCTCGATAAATTAACCGGCCGGCTATTAACGCGTGTAGCTTTTATGATTATATAAATTAAAGTTTTCTTACGTGTATTTTTTATATTAATAAAAATCAAGCGTATTTATCAGACAGTCGTTGGAGTGTCCACTAAAGCGCCCGACACCGGCCGATTTATATTAATAAAAATCAAGCGTATTTATCAGACAGTCGTTGGAGTGTCCACTAAAGCGCCCGACACCGGCCGAACGAATATTGTTGAGCGTCGGTCCCTCGGGACCGACACCGACTGAACGAATAACGGAGCGTCGGTCCGTAGGGACTGACGCCGCCTCGAACGTGTTAATCCCCGATAAAATTACATGTCCGGATAACAATAAGTTACGTTAATCAATTACTTTCGTACACGTTCGTGTAATTCGGGATCATCGAGTTCTCTTGTCGCTTTGAGTCGAATACGCACGGGGAGAGGAGGGACGAGTTGAAAAAAGAAAATCGATTCACGTTGCCGCGAAGGTGTCGCGCTGGCGAGTAGCGAGATAAAAAGGATCGACACGTTGGGAACACGTTGGTCGATCGGAGGAGACACTCGAAAATCCAGTGATGGAACGAGCGAGAGTAGTAACGGTACAGGGCGGCGCGAGACGTGGGGAAAAAAGTTGGAAAAAAAGAAACGGACTCGACGCGATCCGCGAGCCGACATTCGTGCACGGAACTCGCGGCGCGTTTCAAGGCTGAACCGCCTCTTCTCTACGCTCTAAGCTCTCCACGCTCTCTTCGTCCCCCCTCCAAAAACGCGGCATCTTCTCTTTCCCTCTTTCCAACTTCTCTCTCTTTCTCTCTCTCTGGATCTATCGGCAAGTCCGTTCCCGTCTCGCTCGGTTCGTTTCCTCTTCGTTCCCCCGTTCGTTCGTGTTCGTACGTGTTCGTCGATCGCGCCACGGCGGCGGTGCTATCCTATCGCATGACTCTGCAGCGTTACGCAACGAACAGAAGGCTAGGTGAGCGGCGCAGGCCGCGGGAGCAGGCTGTCGAGGAGCTGGAAGAGCGCGCATGATCGCTCTGCGACAGTGGTACTCACCGAGTTACACACACGCTCTTTTCGAGCTCTTTCCAACTCTCGAAAGTTTGCCCCCGTGTCAGGGGGGAGGCTTCGAATCTCTCTCTCTCTCTCTCTCTCTCTCTCTCTCTGTGTTTGCATCCGTGCACGCAACACGCGTCGACTGTAATTGGTAACGATGTTCCCTTCGTTTGGAAATCGGTGTCACGCGCGTCTTTCTCGATATTTCCACCTACGAAACGAAAAATTGCTTAACCTCTTGTGCCACTCACGTCAAGAATCTTTTGTCCCGAAATTGCAATATATTCTCAGTTTTGACTATACAGGCAAAACAAATAATAAATTTATTATTATTTGTTCAAAAAGAAAACGACGAATTATCGTGATATAAATTATACTTTTGGAGATCAAGAGATAGAAGGGAAACTTATATTTTGCAATTTCATCCCAATTTCCATTAGTCGCTGTTTTAAATTCGCTGTTTATATTCCTTCATTGATGAAGTACCATTCAATTCACTAAATAATTCTCGAAACAGATCTGGCAACACACTGTTCATACTTTTTTAATTTTAATTTTCACTACTAGTAGTGCTGCGGTCGTAAAATCGGTACAACAGGATGTGACACGAAAATGGTAAGGTCCCGAGGACTTTATTACCATGGCCGAAAAACTACATTGGATGCAATGTCTATTCATATACATTTGTGATTGTTTGCAACGGTTTGGTCACTCGTTATGGTCCGTGAACCAGTTGTCAGCGCAAGAGGTTAAACTCCGAGTACTTAGAGGGCCCTATGTTTATAATATAAGTACTCTACTGCTGTTCCACTATAAGTGTTCTACCAAAATTCGATTATTTATTTTACATGAATATCAGATCAATTCCACGGTCGTCAAATCGCTATCTGAACGATTGCCGATGATTAATATTCCCGATGACGAACGTCACGGTTGGTTGAGCACCACTGAGCACTCACGATCACCTTCACAGGCGTGCATACGTGCAAATTCGATACACATGCATGCACTTATTCGCACGATGCACGGTACGCGTGTCCGTCTATTTGGAATCGTACGTGTATTAATTTATGGCCACAAATCGGTGAAACGTAACAGCAAGCGTGGAATCGCGATTCTAATGCACGTAAATTGCGTCACGGCGGGGCGCCTCCCTGCGAACAATCCGATTAACTTGCCTTCCCATGGTCACTCGTTTTTTTTTTCTTCTAATCACGCGGGCACATTACCTCCATTCGTTTTTCTCTCTGTGCTAATGAAAGGCGATTACTTTTGGTCGGACTTGACCATTCTGCGTTTGTCCATTCTGTTTCTTTCCAAGAAAATTTGATTCGATATCCTCGTCGGCAGTGAAATTTAGCAAACGAATTTTAACATTGCTGTAGAGTTTCACATCGGATGATTTTGCACGAGCTTGCGCACCTTTTCAAAGCACGACGATAAATGTTCCATTTTGAAATAAACGCCAAGCAAATTGTTAACGAGATCGTGCATTTTTTTTTTTTCTAAAACGGGTTTAAACAGCTAGCTGTCAGGTTATACAATGAATTGTGATTTAAGATGAAGTTAAAATATATATATATATATATATTCGAAATGTCCCAAACTTGAATGGTCAAACTGCGAGGGTTTAATCCACACGTGAGAATGAGAGAAAAATATCACGTAAAATTTGTCAGGAAACGCCTTGTTACAGAGTTGAAAAACAAATATTTATCTATGAAGTAGGTTAGCTACGCATTTTCCAGCAAAGCAAATGGAAGGTCGGCCGTGTGTTTATCTCATCTTTAATGTCCTCTAGTTGTGTGTATTCTAGTACTCTGAATTACCAATCGTTCATAGTGGCATCTTCCATCGAAACACCAAGAATATTTATTCATGAAGAATTTCATGTATACAATATTTGTTTACAACTCTGTAAAAGGTCAAAGTTCGCTTACAAACTTTCTTTTCTTCCTTGTGTTTACGCAGTTTAGGAAGTTAGGTTAGGAACGCGTAGGACAACAGGCGTACACATTAAGAAGTGAGAATTTCTTCACGAAACGGTAAGAAGAGGAAATGGAACATCATCGTGGCAGAAATCAATGGTGATCTTGATCTTTCGTCGGTTCGTGGCGACAGGAATCATTTCCGTGCGCGTTTGAGTTGACTCGAGTGAAAGATTTAAAAATAAACCGGCAGTCGAAGTGCATCAGTGACGACGACGACGACGACACTGTACATATTATTTATTTTTAGGGAGGGGGGCGTGTACTGTACTCTTCGATCGTAAACGCAAACAGCGTTTTAACTCGAGCTGCGTTAAAAAGCAAAACACATATCGCCGAGAGCCTATCTCGTGATTACTTACGTAATCGCTTGCGCATACCTACTCGAGTGAGCATAGGTGTGTACGGTCCAAGCGAACAGTTTCGTCTCTCTCTCTCTCTCTCTCTCTTACTCTATCGTTGACGTATTTTCGCACAGTCATCGTAGGCTTAATTGCGATTCCTGCCTTTAATTCTGTGTCTTTTTTCCTTAGTTTTTTCCTCGGCAAACATTGGTTATTGCATCGTGTCGGATAATTTGTATCTGTTAATTCGTCAGACTTGGAAGGTTTACTCTTTCTCACAATTCGTACCATGTCACAACGATGTCACGAAGTTAGGTTAATCAAACTATTTTTCAATTATTTCTTTTCTTTTTTTTTCTTTTTTTTTGGTTTAGGGGGCAGTTAAAAACTGACGTCGAGTCACACCCGGACTTAACCTTAAAATTCGCGATATGGATCGTGCTTTCGAGACAGTCTCGCTAGCAAAGTTTCAGAGAACAGCTGAAAACGAAGAGATTCTCGACGAATTCTCAGCCAGAGGAGGAAATATTATCTCGAAAGCGCGAGTACTCGACGAAGATTCGCTCTCTCGGTCGAGGCGAGCAGCGGAATCAAAAGGGTGGACGATCGAGGGTGGTGTTGAGACCCGCCTGAAACTGGCGCGTCTGTAAGAAATAAGCATTTTCAGCGGGATTGTCGCGGTAATGGGGAGGCGGCGTTAACGAAGCCGGCGTTTAACATCGGCCGGCAAGTGCAAGTGGAGGTGAAAAGGACGAAGGACGGAATACCGAAAAGTGGAATAATTACGAGGAGTAGACAGCGAGAGTAATCCGTCGTGATCGGTGCTCGTTAAGAGCGAGCCGCTGCTGCCCTCTGAAACACACCTCTTTTTGAAAAATTGTCGAACCATATTATTTTTAAATTATATATATATTTTTAATATAATATATTTTTATATATTTTAATATATATTTAATATAATATATTTTTAATAATTTAATATATTTTTAATCATATATATATATATATATATATATATAAATAATATATATTTTTAGTAAAGTTTATTCCAGAGATAATCTATCTATCTATCTAATCTATCTGCAAAACGAAATTGTGTTATTTTGTTATCGTGAAGTATTTCATGTAAAAATCAATTCATTTTCAATTGTGACGATTCATTTGTTATTTCGTGAAATAAATTATTTGCTACTTTTGCTTAGGATCTTTATTCGTTATTTGATTTTGATGGAAATAATAAATAAATAGTAAATAATAATAAATAAATAATAAATAAATTTGATTGGTTTCTCAAGATATAACGTCCAACATTAAATAATAATAATAAATAAATTAATTAAATAATAATAAATAAATAATAAATAAATTTGATTCGTTTCTCAAGGTATAACGTCCAACATTAAATAATAATAATAAATAAATAAATAAATTAAATAATAATAAATAAATAATAAATAAATTTGATTGGTTTCTCAAGGTATAATGTCACGGCATAGTTACTAGGCTTATCTACAGGCACAAGTTGAAATGGATATCACTCGATTTTTTGATGACGATGGAAGAAATTTAGATATGCTCCGTGGCCGTATATTAATAAAACAAGTATTTGTAAAATATAATACTGCTCAATTGTTTTCGCAGAGTCATCAGTAGAGAGACCAAATGTGAGAAAAATCAATCCTGTTAAAAAGATAATTGTAAGACAAATTTCTACCGTGATGATGCACATTGAAATAAATTATTAGCAATGTCGTTTTCAATGTCGATACTGTACGACAAAATTGTATTTTACTTAAATTATTGTCACTAGATGGCAATGTTTATTATTTTGATTTTCATTGATTATTTTCTTTTTTTTTTATTCATTTGAGCATTTTGATTTCATTGATATTTTCATTGTTATTTCAAAGACAAACTTTCAACCATCAGGTAAATATTATTTTCTCAAATAATCAGTTCCTCAATTTTTTACTTTATTTGCACAGATTGAAATTCCTTTAACCGGCTAAATCGAGCTACATATGGTTAATTGAAATCCATTATTTGCCACATGTATTAAAAACATTATTCCAAAAATTTATTTACAAATTATTATTCGAAATAAATCTCGCCCAGCTCTGCGTCTGATAGCACGTACTAATAAATTATTTTCATTTTCATTTTCATTGATTATTATTTTTTTCCCCCCATTTGAGTGTCTCGGATTCATTAATATTTATTTTGAACTTGCAAAGACAAATCTCCAATAATTCCCAATTATTTTTCAAAATAATCAAGTTTCGATCGCTTTGATTTATCATTTTTTCGCCAATTATTTGCGTAGCTTGAAATTCCTCTAATTGACCAAAATATAGAGCCACGTACCATACCAAATAAAGTACATTTTACTTCAAAAGTTTACGTGCAAATTATTTATTCGAAATAAATCTCGGCCAGCTGTGCGTCTGAAATTAAACGACGATCCATCGTGCGGATTTGCCAGGGCGAAAGTGCATGGGGGTCCGCTTCCTCTGCAAGGGGGTCCGGCGCGATGTAGGTGGCTGCGTGCTTCCGCGTTGCGCTCGATTCGCATCGTTTACCAACCTCCTCGCCTATCCTTACAGCTTGCTGTTCTTTCCACAAGCACGCGCGAACGCTTCCGCAATCGATGACGCAACGCTGCGTTGTCTTTCTTAATCTTTTGCCTTCTTTTCTTTTTTTTTTTCTTTTTTTTTGTAAGTAGAAAAAAAATTGTAACACACAACACGCCTCTTCATTTATTTCCGTTCGTGTCGATGGAAACGAAAGACGCCCGGAGCACAGATGAGAGAGAAGAATCGAGGATGAGGGAAATGAGTGTTTCTACGAAGAAGTTGATAGGCTGTAATTACAATGTAATGATAGTTGCGAGGTCTTTTATGCTATCGAGTCCCCCGTGTCAAGGGGAAGTACCTATATGTATTAGAGTAGCAGTGACGTAGTGAAAGGTCGATCAAGGGGGGTGGGGGGATTCTCGTGTAACAGGTCTCCAGAAAGATCGATATTTTTTTTTTTTCCTACGTCAAATCAAACAGACAGTTTTCAGTAGTCAAATTTCACGGAAATGACGAAGTTCAAGATCGTTATTTTGGCTAGCGATAAGTGAACAATGCAGCCACAGCATTTCTGTCCATGGTGCAACTTTAGATCATTGTTTACCCCTACCGTAAGATCATAATAGTCTTCGACGGCATTGGTAAATGCAGGGATCGATCTAGGATACTGTTTCGAGAATTGACGAGATCGAAAATACAGATTTAATGCCATGTTCTTCGTACCGTGATTGGGTAGCTCGATATTTAATTGAGCAATGGAACTTCGAACAAGCATTTCGTTTCTCTCATTATGTAATATTATATTTGTCTTTTTTTTATTACGACCTGAAATATTTATTTCATTAATCTGATATTTTATTCTGTTTACAATATTTACTTTTCACTATTGTCTATCAAAATTAGTTGATTGTCGAAGTCAAGATTTCACAATTAGTTTAATCTTTTATAATTCTTAAGAAACATTGGAGATATTTTACAAGCTTAAGAATTATCTAACTTTATGAAACGTTTCAGCCTTCCAGATTTTTCCTTTCTCACATTCCGATAATCGAAATAAATGCCACATTGTGCACCAACGGTGATTACATCATCAAAGAGAGTGGCAGTAGTTGTGTACAAAATTGGTATGACGATGAAAAAGATTTATGAATATATATCTTTCTGTCTACAAGATATAATTATATATAATTTGACAAAAATCAACGTTCAACGATTGTAATTATTTTATATATATTTATTTTATTATATCTTAACTTATATATATTTTATTATATTAATATATATTTTATTATATCTTAACTTATTATATATTTTAGATATATACTTTTATTACATATCTAAAATATATAGATTATATATAGATTATATATTTTAGATATATATTTTTATTATATATATAGATTATAGATTATATAGATTATATATAGATTATATATTTTAGATATATATTTTTATTATAATTTTATTATATATTTTAGATATATATTTTATTATAATTTTATTATATATTTTAGATATATATTTTATTACAATTTATTATATATTTTAGATATACATCTTTATTCTACATATTTTAGATATATATTTTTATTATAATCTGAACTCAAACTACCAAAAATAGTTGATTTCCAATCAAACTCTAATTTCACAGTTAGCCTAAGTTTTTATAATTTTTGAGACAGGAATTGTCGAGAAATTTCAAGGTCGTATCTTCCTATCTGTGGAATATAATTTTTCTATTATTGACAAAAAAAGAGTCGTTCAATCCCATGGTCGCCGAACGACTATTTTAATTCCTCTGCGGACTTTTTCACGGCGGCGCAGAAATCGATATTCGATTTCAACGAACGTCGTTCAACAAACGGCACGTATTACCTCGTAATACTCAGAATTATCTCAGAACGAAGAACGTACTCTGAAACGAAATTTAAAACAGAGATGCAAGTACAATTTAAAACAAAAATGTAAGTAACGCACACGCGGTCCAGAGAGAGAGAGAAACGAGAAACGGCGTTTGCCAGTGAGATTGACGGCTACGAGCTATACCGCGTGATAAGGGAGCGACAAAATAGCGAGCGGGTCGATCGGTGAAAAGAAAGGAGCGGAGAGCCAGTAGGCCGGCAGACTCGCGACGATTAGAGACGGGCCGAGCTGTTCGACCTAGTTTGCGAAATAACGCGGCGGCAGGCATACTTAGCCGAAATGTAGGACAACGGTATTCACGCGCAGGAAGCGGCGCAATTATGGAGATATATACGCGAGAGAACGCGAGCGGCAACTGCGCATGCGTGATTCTAACCTAACCTCTCGCAATTGTGCCTTCTGACGCTACGGGACGGGACGCTTCGTTCTCTCGTACGACGGAGAGAAAATAGTAGCTTGTATCTTGAAAAGCGAACGTCTCTTGGAATCCTTTGCTCTTTGACATTGAAAAGCTCGCTTGGACACACGGACGGTCGAATTAAATCTCGTTCTCAACGAGAACCTTTCTTTAACCTCTTAGCCGCGGTGCCACTTTTTGACACGTTTGATACGTTTGTGTCTGGGTGACAGTCATGTTTCCATTGGACGATGGAATCTCCTATTTTCAAATCGCAATGCGAATATAGAATATTTGGCAGAGAAATGTGTTTTTAATAGCAAATCATTTCTGAATCAAGCAAATTGAACGCGATATAACGATGTGATAATAATATAGTGAATTACTGAATTATTTCGAAGCAGTCATAATTACGTTATTTGCATTCAGCCGATTTAGTAGTGTTTAGTAATATTTAGTAATTCAGTAGAAACAAGCATAGTAATATTTAGTAATTTGGTAGAAATTACTAAATCACTAAATTACTATTACTAATCACTAAATTACTATTACATATTACTATGCTTGTTTCTACTGAATCTAACTAAGGGTTTCATTGTAAATTTAGTAATTTTTACTAGAAACATGAGTTTTTAACAGTAAATCATTTCCAAATTAAGCAAATTGAACTCGACATAACGATGTGATAATAATATAGTGAATTACTGAATTATTTTGAAGCAGTCATAACGTTAGTCATACGTTATTTATATTCAGCCGATTTAGTAGCGTTTAGTAATATTTAGTAATTTGGTAGAAATTACTAAATTACTAAATATTACTATGCTTGTTTCTACTGAATCTAATTAAGGGTTTCATTGCAAATTTAGTAATTTTTAGTAGAAACATGAGTTTTTAACAGTAAATCATTTCCAAATCAAGTAAATTGAACTCGACATCGAAGAACAAATAATATAGCGAATTCTTGAATTATTTTGCATAGTCATAATTACATTATTTACATTTAGTAGATTTAGTAATATTTAGTAATTTAATAGACACAAGCATAGTAATATTTAGCAATTTAGTAGACACAAGCATAGTAATATTTAGCAATTCAGTAGAAATAATTTAGTAATTTAGTAATATCTAGTAGAAACATGAGTTTCTAGCAGTAAATTATTTTCAAATCAAGAAAATTAAACTCAATATCGAATAACGATATCCACAATAATAATATAGTGAATTCTTGAATTATTTTACATAGTCATAATTACATTATTTACATTTAATAGATTTAGTAATTTTAATATTTACAAATTTAGTAGAAATAATTTAGTAATTTAGTAATATCTAGTAGAAACATGAGTTTCTAGCAGTAAATCATTTTCAAATCAAGCAAATTAAACTCGATATCGAATAACGGTATCCATAACAATAATATAGTGAATTTTTGAATTATTTTGAAGTAGCCATAGTTATACTATTTGCAGTAGTCATAGCTACTTACTTTGAAGTAGTCATAGTTACATTATTTACATGAAAATACATAATGTTGTAACAACAATTTGTCATACATTTAAGAAATATCATGGGACTTGAGGGTTTCATTGCAAATTTTCTAATCTACACTTGGACGATGCACAAAAAATATGTAAAAACTTCTAATTTGACAAGCTAATATTGAAGCACGTACATGTCAGAAACTTAAACACAAAAGCAAACTAAAAGAAAAGCATAGAGAAAAAGAATAAAATTACGAAAATATTACGAAAAGCATAAAAACAATAGAATGTTTAAGGGATTCGTGACCGCGCAAAAAATCTACTCGATTTGCGCTCGGCGATCAACATCATTACACACACACACACACACGCACACAAAATTGCCATTTCTTCATAAGTATACTTATAACTCTCGCGCACGAGTATACTTGTCATTCACTAGCTAAAAGGTTAACAACGTTGACTGGCCACTGTGTTAGTCACCTGTGACCGGAGATCGTTTCCTCGATGGGGGCCACCGTGGTCATCGNTCACCTGTGACCGGAGATCGTTTCCTCGATGGGGGCCACCGTGGTCATCGAGTGACGTTTCAAACGAGTAAAATGAAACGCACATTGTCGACTAAAAAGTTTCGAATATCAAAATTAACTAATTGAGAATATTATGAAACAAAACACATATACGTAATATAAAAGATAATATCATTATAATATAATATTGAGAATATCATGTAATATAGAATATAGATTTCAAATATCACAATTGACTAATTAAGAATATTATAAAATAAAACACAGATATGTAATTTAAAAAATAATATCATTATAATATAATTATAATATAATTTCATAATATTGAGAATATCATGTAAATATAGATGTATAATATAAAATATAGATTTCAAACATCACAATTGACAAATTAAGAATATTATAAAATAAAACACAGATAGATAAAGCAACTGGAATATCATGGAATGAAATATCACGAAATAAAAAGGTGTGAAAGATATTAAGCGAGAAACGATTAAACGATTTTCATCAAAAACTGTATTAAAATAAAAAAAAAAAGATTGACATTATAGTTACAAAAATCCGCTGCGAGTGTCGTGTAAATCTGTCGCGAACAGTCGACAATGAAATGTTAATCCACGGTCAAATGGTCGATGGACGAAAGAATATACATATATTCGTATAGTTGCGGAGAGTTTGGAAAACGTTGGGAACGCGACGGATAGAGAGAGGGATGGTTGAATAAGCGGGGGAGGGAGGGGGAATGCGGCAGCTAGAGCCAGCAGCGAGGAACGCGACCCTAATATTCAGCTCTGCGGAGATGAACGCTAAAATTGATCCAGTAAATTTGCGCGTCCGTTTCATAGAAGAGGAGCCGCTGGCCCAGTTTGCGACTGGCTATGAAAGCGACGCGAGAGAGGGGGGGAGAGAGAGGGCGTGATGTATCTGTGTCACGGCACAAGCGCCGTGCCTGGCGATTCATAGTGGTGTTCTTGGCCCGCTTGTCGAGGACCGCGCCACCGTCCACCGTGCTGGAACGGCTGCTTTATCCTTTGCACGCAGCGAATAACATATACATGGCATAGCTGCCGTTCGATCTCTCGTCAACGAGTTGCTGGAGGAGCCAGCAGCGAGGCAGCAGGCTTCGAGAACCGAGCCGAGCACGAAGGAACGAGGAAGCGAGGAAGTTCGCGGCCTTGACAGAGTACGGCGGTGAATCGCGTTCGCGCGAGCC
>NIPQ01117715.1:0-13371 GCA_002806875.1 Lepidotrigona ventralis hoosana
CACCACCGTCGGCTAAAAATTCCGAATATCGTTAATTCTACATTAATTCCGCTAATTTAAGCAATTTTTTTTTAATCGCGAAATTTCCCTGCGTTATGAGGAATTTACGCAAAAGGAAATCAATTTTGCTCTCAACCCTGGAAAAATTACGATTAATTTATATCTTTCCACCACTGTACTCGTTTTTAAAATGAACGTCCGTCTCAAGATACTTGATCCTTTATGGGCCCGTGTAACTTTCAAGTCGCTAATATATTGATTTATTAAATAATTCAATCTTTCTCTACAAAGTAGCGTATACAATTTGTGGTATAATATCTTCTTAGTAACCAATAACATTCTTGATAACAATTATCAGCTCTAACCTGAAGTAATAAATAAGTACTAAAGTAAACGTTTTTGCAAGTTGTCTGCAGGTAGAAGTTGAAGAAACCATCTTGTGCAATTATTTTTTTCTTCTCTCGGTGTTTGTCAAACAAGAAAAAGCGTACGTATCTCAATAATATCTTGCATTTGTTCGCGTTTCGACAAATAATTTTCTTACTATTTTCACAGACGTATAATATGATAGGCTTCAGCCTGTGTGTGTTTTCTTTGCTTTTTTAGTTTCATATGTCGGTGGCCTAAAATGTGAGTAGGAAATCACAGAACAAAATTATGTATAATAAAAATTATGTAATAATAATAAAACAAAATCACATGAAAACAATAAGAATAAGAAGCACTCGCGATGATAGATTCGTAGATTCTTTATTAAAATCGAACGAATTTCGTCCAATAGTATTTGTTACGACGTATAAATATTATTGACAGCGACGATGAATTTAGTGATAAATTCCGAAAATAAGATGTTTCGAAGTGTAACAATGTGTGCCAAGCATAAACTGCAGTTTGTATGGGATTCTATACTTGAGCTTTTTACACACAAGTGCGAACGTTGTAATTCATTAAACATTGTAATAACCTTAGAACTTTGTATAGTAAAATCGTTGAAACTTAATAGAAACTTAATAAGTTTTCTTATAGTCGTGAAAAAAATTCGGAGGGTTAACTCAAAGTCGAAAAAGAAAACACAAATATAAATCTACATATAAAAAATTGAAAACAATTGAATTACAAGGTAATTCAGTTGCACGACGCATCGAACCTTCGAATCATAACAACTAACAATCATTTCGTGATGACTGCTGGCAGGACACTCTGTATAGGCGGGCAAGGGTTGGTAAGAAAGTTCGCGCGTGTTTGCGAAACCGGCGTGTAGAACGCGGCGAGCCACGTAAAAGGAAACGCGTGTTGTACGTGCGCGGAAAACGCGCGGCGAGCGTTGATTTGCAATCGTACGTGCACAAGCCCGGAATCGGCCCTGGTCCTCTCTCTCTCTCTCTCTCTCTCTCTCTCTATCTATCTATCTCAGCGCCTCCGCTGTCCAACTTTGTTTCGGAGTAAGGTCTCCGCAGGGGCAGGATATCGAACCGGTTTTTATGGGCGCTGGTTAATTTGCCGCCTGGCTGCACGCGTGCTTCGCGAATATCTCTCGCGAACGATGAAATTTTCGTATATAATTCCCGGGTATAAAAAATTGCTCCCGCCGCTTTTGGATACCTGGTGGCGTGGTGGTCTACGCGCAGGTAGAGAGAGAGAAAGAGAGAGAAGGGGGGAGGCTGCTGGGATTCGTGTTTGACTAACCAGCGGTCTGACGACGAGTCTGAATGGGAAGTCGATCGCCGTGTCGAAAGACTTCTGGCCATTTTTGCCCGGCGGGTTAACGAACGTTAACTCTCGAATCGCCATTTTCAAGGGGTACGAGTAAGTGGCTTTACGACCGCGAATCACGAATGATTTAAAAGGGCGTGGAATTTGCTTGAATTCGGTGGAAATTGCCGGTTCCCCCCCTCTCCCCCCTTTTCGAGAGCCGAGACGTCGTCAAGTGCAAGAGATGAACGGGTCTTTAAATTTTTGTTGATTTTCTCTGTCGTCTGAGATTGTGGTCGATCATCGTGTCACATTGGGACGTTTAACATCAGCAAAGATGTATTAATAATTTTATCCTTATATTACCTTAAAATACATGCGTCCGTTGATCTTGATGCGCGAAATATTCGGGAATTGTCGTCGATCGAAACGACGAGGAAATTTAACTTTTCAAGCAATTATTAGTTAAACTTCTTGTTGAGAGAGACACTGTAGTATAGGTAGATGTTAATTTTTTTCTTAAAAATAAATATAATAATTTTTTAATAATTTTTTAATATAATAATTTTAATAATTTTAATAATTTTTTAATAATATATTTATATATAAAAATTAATATTAAAATATATTTATATATAAAAATTTTTTATAATTTTTTAATAATATAATAATTTTAATAATTTTAATAATTTTTTAATATAATAATTAAAAATAAATATAATAATTTTCAAAAAGTATAATATTCATCGCTCACAATTTTAATTAAAAAAAAAAAGAAAACAACGTTCAAGTGTCGCTGAAGAGGTTAATTACAATCACTCATGTTCAATTTGAAATACTTTTTCTAAAGGGAAAGTTGCTCGCTGCCAGACTCGCAAATAATTCAGAGAATTAAAAGTTCCAGGAATTGAAATTCTCGAAAGAGAAGTATTTACAATATTTATAATATTTGTTCGGGGAACGAGTGAGATTTACGCATGCATTGTTCGCTCGCATTATATGGTAATTGGTATCTTTTTGAAATGATCGAGAGCGCAGGCTGTTTCGCGACTGCGTGAGTTGTTTAAGATTTCATTTCACAAGGATTCGCGAACGAGTCTCGATCATCGGTTTTGACACTTTGATCGCCCCGTACGAGTTATTTAGTATGCCGTGGCGCATTCCTGATGCGTTCAATACGTCCGTTTTCGCTCGTGATTCTGTAATTGCTTTCGCGCCAACTTTCATTTCATGCAGCTCGCGCGGCCACGTTTTTCATTCGCGGCGCGATTCCACGTTTAAATTCTAAAACAGGATATCGTGGTGATGAATAGAGATCTGCCGATGGGTCGGGCAATACCCGATCACTCTCTTTGCTACGGAGATGGCGGAGTTTCTTTCTTTTTAATTTTAACCACCGACTTGATCAACACCAGCTAGCTTCGTTTCACAGACTCGAAATCACGAGAATAAAGATACGGTATGCTTTCTCAAAGAAAGGTTTCAAAAAAGATAACAAACTGTTTGTTATCCTTTTACAGAAAATCGAAGATTAAGTAAAAAAATGTCAGATTAGGCTACGGTGAATTATTCCAGGAAAAAAGAAAAAAAGAAATAATTTCAACTTTCCTTTGGGAGGAAACACGAACATATTTTTGTTAGCAGCGAATATCTTCTTTCTCAGTCGATTTACTAGGTCGAATGAGACATATGATCCAGCTTTTACCACTTCAAGTTAATTTAATTTACCACTAAAGGGGTCAAATGGAACAAAATCTCAGAAAGCAGAACATGATCGAGAAACTTACCAGATTTAGAATGGCCGAACAGTACAGGAATTGAGCAAAAGCTGGTCTCAAAAACAGACCGCTGAAAAGATGTTGTCGGCTACGTTTCGCAAAGTGAAGGAACTAAGAAGAAACTATATATATATATATAAAAAAAAAGGAAAAACTCGGTACTTTACTCGCGGGGTGGAAGAAGCGCGAAGGTGGAGCGTGCCCGGGCGTAAAATATGATACTTCGCGCCTTCGAATAATTTATCACCGACGCGTTTCCATCTGCGGTTGAATCGAACGGGCCGAACACGGAGACGCGAGCCTGGGACCAAGGGGGATAAAGCCTCGATGCATTCCGGTTAACCAAAGACACGTTTCTGGCACGACGCGGCGTGGCGTTTCTCCTCGTGGCTGGTCTGCTCTTCGTTCCTCGTCGCCATCATTAAACGAAAGCCACGCCGTGTACGCGATCACAGGACCGTCATGAAGGAGGACTGTGCCAGCCTGCTGGGTACGTGGTTTCGTCGCGATTTATCGCTTTATGGATGCCTTATGGATCGTCGATCGAAAGCCACGTGTAAACTTCGTTCTGTTACGAAGGGTCGTAGGTCGGGATCATCCTTGAGACAACGGAACGGAGGAGGGATCGGATCGGATCGGTGGGAAGGAAGAGGGAGAAGAGTGCAAAGAGGGTTGCGCCGTTGGTCGCGCTACGAGCCCTCGGGGTTAAGTGGCATTCCTCGAATTTTTATAACGATTTTCTACTGCAGGCGAGATCGTTAATCAGTAATTGGACGAAGAGCGGTTCTCGCCGGGGAACGAGAGTGTCCCACCATGCAGAAAGAGGCAGAAAGAAGGAGGACGAATGCTTATTACGACGTTGCTAGATCGACGTGCCGGTAAAAGGGACGTTTATGGTTCCTGCCTAACGGTGTATTTTATTAACCGAGAGCCTTGTCGGCTCTTTGTAGCCGACGTATATCGAGCGCTCTGATCGATCCTCGCCTCGTCTTTGCTAACGAGACCAACTCTTCGATTTCTGCTCTCTGCTTCGAGATCCCTCGGATGAGGGATGAAAATCGGCTGTGGGCATTGGTGGGAATATTCACGAACAATGGCTGAGAGACACGAAGGATCGAGAATCATATTATTTATCGAAATTGTTACAATTTTGTAAAAAAAAAAGAAAAAAAAGTAATCGTTAACTCGGGCTCGTTTTGAAGCTCGTATTTAAAAGTATTTACTTTTAAAAACCGTCTTTAGGAGCGATGTACAGTGACTTTCATTAATATTCTGAGACTAATTACAAGTATCGAAATTGTTTCAATTTTGTAAAAAAAAAAAAAATAATCGTAAACTCAGGCTCCTTTTAACGCATGAAACACCTAGTGTCCAAAATTCGTCCTTCATTTTATTCTGAGATGTTTTTACACTCTAAGTAGCAGATGAAGATACTTTTTTTCTCTCTCAGAAATGCTATAAATACGTAAAAACTGAATTGAAAAAATCAGATGATTTTTTTGATTTTTCGTCATCTGAGTTTAATATTCAAAGTATAATAAAATGGCAAGGAAAGAAAAATCGTGCGTCAAATTTTCGGAGATCGTTAAAATAGAAAATATAAATAATGCTAGTAATAAAGGAAATCTATTGCAGAAAAAAATTTTCAACGTTTGTACGTAAACACTATGATAATTTGCAGCATTCTTGAATGGCAAAGATGGTCAAGTTTTCAGGAATCGTTTCAAAAGGAGAAGCTTCAATCTCGAAAGGAAAAAAGCATTATATTTTCACTCACTCGGTTGCTACGTGATTTGGAAACATCTTGAAATAAAATGAGCGACGTATTCGTGAAAACGTTTTCATGTTTCAAAAGACGAGTTTCCAAGTTCGTCTTTACAAAAATTATAAGAATGCAATTATTTCATTAATGTTGGAATATATCAATCGCAGTCACTGTACATTTGTCCAAAAGTCCTAGAAATAATTCCCGTGAACTCGTAATCAGGCTCCGGTCCTCGAGAAGTTCCACGATTTCCTGCGGTTTCTTCCTACCGTCACGTTCGAAGATTAGCATTGCGCGAGGCCTAACCAAGAGAAGCTGGCTTAACTCGAAAGAATTCCACGTTTACTCTTGGTATTACATAGCCGTTCTCGCTCAGCGAATTATTACGATTTATAGAGGGGGCTAAGGCAAGGGTGAAAATGGTGCAACACGATCCCCGATGTTTCACGCGTGCAGATACCTCCCGCGACGTTTAACCCATTCGCGCAGAATAACGAGTCAGGCTCGTGGTGTATTTTCGTGGCCAAAATAAGCATTAACGTGTGCAAGTTAATAGTCACAATAGGGATGTATTGCGATTGATTTCGAATAATAATTATTCTATATAATAACGAAATAATTTTTTGCTTTGTAATTAAGCATGGGCAAACGTAAAAATAATTTTGAAAAGTGTAGCGACAACGACAACAGCGATGAACAGATTTTTTTTTTTTTTCAAAGACGGAAAGAACGTTTTAGAATGTATATTTTCCGAAGATTCTGATAACGAGAATTGCAATAAAAACTTCGATAAGTGAAAATAACGCCAACGATTGGAATTGGCTTCCCAAAGATAATAATTCAAAAAGTTTTATCTTCGCGGAAACACCAAGTATAAAACGCCTTTACTTTTGGAAAAATTATAGGAGATAATCTCACTGTGATAGATTTATTCAATCTAATATTAATGGATGATTATTGGGAGCTGTTGAAACAAATAGATATGCAGCACAGATGCTAAATAGTGAAAATTTCAAAAAGAGGAGCGAAACTACTATATATATATATATATATATATATATATATATATATATATATATATATATACACAATATTTTTTTTGTTTACTAAAGAAGTTTTTTCTGTAAAATTTATCATTAATAAATAGTAATCCGTTATATTTTTCATTCTCCTCTGTACTATCATACCACCATATCATCTGGCCAGCTTTCTCAGTGTTTTCTGGATCATTTCTACACTGCACTGTCTAAGTGCACAAAACATACATAATGACTGCTGCGCGAATGGGTTGATGCTGGACGGATTTCCAACGGAGCTTGCACGTACTCGAATAACAAAAATAAACTGAAGTTTTCTTCACGTTTAACGGACGCACCGCGTGCAATTCACCTTCCTAAGAAACGTTTATCGTTCGAGAGAAGTCGAACGAAACTTTATCATCATGCCCTCTCCCTGCGCCCTGCCCTTCGGTAGGGACAAATATTTGAGCGGGAAAATAAAAATCTCGCCAGGCCAAACAGATCGGAGGCAACCCACCCCCGATATTTACAGATCCGTATCGCAAACTCCGGCCCTACTCTGTTTCGACCAAGCATCCGCGAGCGAAATCACCGAGCCGACGAGCACATCCCGCGCATCGGTAATCGTCGGATAGCAGCCAGGCAGGATGAAATTTTCCCTCTCGTAAATTTTCAAGCTTCGTATCGTATACAACGATATCGATCCGTCTCCGCGAAGCGTTCGTGTTCTCCAGCGGGCGTCGTTTGTACTCCGGCGTTCTAGGATGAACTGGAAATCCCGCCCCTCTGCCCCTTTCTCTCCGCTATACGAGGGAGGTCGAAACAGCTCGACGTGACGTTCCCGGTAACTGTTCCAATTTGAGCCGGAGCCCGGACAGTAAGAAAATTGGTTCGATCGTAGTAACTCACGTATTTACCTACTCGCTTCGATGTTTGATCGCGGATATATTGGCGAAGAGAGGCGAAGGCACGCACGGTGGTCTCGCGGTGTGGTCCCCGGGTCGAGAAGAGCCCGCTGATAGCATTCTCACACACTCTCTTCTCCCTCCCCCTTCTCCCCTTCGTTTCCACCTCTTCCATTCTCGCTTCTATCTCTCTCTCTCTCTCTCTCTCTCTTGTTGCGACTCTCTCGCTCTGTCTCCTCTTCCTCTTCTTCTTCTTCTTCTTCTATCTTCCTCTCTTTCTCGAGCACCACATCGACGAAGAAGGACTTTTGCCCGTGCCCGAATGAGCCGCGATTTTTCGCAAACTTCCCCTCTCTCTCTCTCTTTCTCTCTCTCTCTCGCTCCGGACGTATAACATACAATTACCCCGAAGACCAGATTACACGGGGCACGAGAGAGGCACTCCATGCTCGTTATGCCATCACAAAGCCCCGTTCACATTGGCCCACTTGAGCAGCGAGCATGCAAGAGGAGGCTGACCGACGGGAGATGTTGATGCGCCGCAACCACCGAGCGACTATCTAAAGGCAGTGGAAAGAAAGGGGGAAGGGGAAGAAGAAAGGAGAGAAGGAGGAAGTCTTATCGTTCTCCTCTCTGCTCGGAATCGGTCGTACACGGTGCCTTCTACCTGGCTTCTAACCAGAATTCAAGACGTTCCGCGTCTAGATCGATATTTCAGGTACACCCGCGGCCCATGGGGAGTGGTTCAGCTGCCATTAAAACCGACAACCGACTGCCCGATACTAGAAAACCATCTAGCCATTCTTCCATCCCCTCTTCCGTCCCAGTTTCTATTGGAATTCTTTTCTATTGTACGTACGATAGCGCAGCACGTGCTGCTAAGAGGTTAATGCCTGGCGATGCGACGTTTATTCCCTTTTTTTTTTTTATTCCCCTCCGTCGGATAAGACTTGGATGTGCAAAAAGAGCGAAGAAATTGCCGTACGTAAGCCACGTAAATTACGATGAAAGTAGTATATGTAATATTTCGATAGTTGGGCCAAGAGTGAAAGATAATGTCCTGATCACTCGAGTTTCAAATAAGAAGTATTGAAAAATTATTCTAGCTATTTTAGCCTCGTCTTTCATCCTCGTGTCATAGAGAAACTTCTGTTCAATAAATACAGTGTGATAAAATATAATAACCCTTCTTTATTTTTTAACATCATCCTTTTCAATTTGCCTCTGACCGAGGGACAAAGAAGCCTCAACCCGGCTCCGATCTTTGAAATTCTTCCATCTCAATCTTGCATTCAGTTCGGCACAATATTTCGTTTAATTCAATTGAATTTGATCGAAGAATCACGCGTAGAACGTTTGAAATATTAACGGTTACCGATAAGTAATGTCTTGAAATTTTCTTGCCACATCAAGTGACAATAATTTAACTTGTCGTAACGTAATCCTAATCCTAGTCAAATATATCGGCATTCAGTGTGCTTATTGTTAAATCACATTATAGATTAAAAACTTAAGCGTTAACTTTTAAATAAAGTAAAATTTTGCACAGTATCGAGAAACGACTGGCGCTGTTTCAGGAGCCGTGCCGAGGAACAAACCAAGGAACGACGAACACTCGCCGCTTTCCGATCCGATTTTTTTTTATTTTCCCGTCATCTCCGGTCTGTTGCGACACTGTGCAAGAACGGAGAAAGCGCGTCGCTTCTTTCGAGGCACGATGGCGCGCGTGACGGCGTGTCTGCCGGGTTCCATATTTAACGAGTCAACTTTCCGCCTGAAAGTTTTCGAGTTCTCCAAGTGGATCGCTCTGGTAAGCAACCCCTCGTTGCATCAGCTCTTGTGTCGCCTGGCGTGTTACTAGCTTGTCGTTAACGCTTCGGTCCTCTCGGTCTCGCAGCAGCCAAAAGATCCAGCAAAGCAACGTCCTCTCTTCCCGAGCGTCAACAGCTGCCGGCGATCGTCGTCGTCTTTCGTGTATCCTTGCACCTTACGCTTCTCTCTTGAGTGGCTTGCACTCGACTACGCGGTATGTGCTTCCGCTATTAATGGGAACTCGATAAATACCTTGGTGTACGTTGCGTGCTTCTCGTTAACCTTCGAGAAGTCGCGCTGACAGCACGATTCTCGCCATCGTGCGTTTCACTAATTCACTCTCCGCACCATTTCCCCCCAAAATCAAAGCGTCTACTCTGGTTAAATAAAAAATATCCTTCGAATATCTGTCTATTCATTTCTTTATTTAGCAACGAGATTGATTGAAGGAGAAATTCATCTGTCCACATGGATTGAGACTTGAGTCAAATTTATTGGCTGCTATGACGAAAAGAATGCAGAGGAGAATAATTCACGAAGGAGTTCACCACGATTGGATCGGATGATTGTTCCTAATTCTATTTTTAGGAATACGCTTTGAAGTTTTAGAATACTACAGATATTATTAATTAATTTACATTTACAACACGTATCACTTATTAGAATTATCGTTATAGAAGTTTTGCAGATAATTGTGCAATTTTGTTATTTTATGACTGATCTCAGACGTTCGTTTTTTACATTACAACGCTAAAAAAGGTGTGGATATTCTTGTCAAAATTGATATTAATTTCTGTTTAGACAGAAACATAATTGTATTTATCTTAATCATCATTTAAATTATAATGACTCGTATGAACGATGTGTGAATGTATTTTGATACGATTGTTTTAGTGTTGATATTCCTGTTAACCAAGCAAAATTCAACTATAACATGTGACACCTGTCGTCAGAGTGTTAATCTAATTATTTAAAAAAAATGTTTTACCCTCAGAATACATTACAACAAATATTATATACTTCGATTCGTTGCACGTTATATCAATTGATGCATTATCTCGTACTTTTTTTGTGCCATTAAATTTCCTGATGTTACTCGCACGAACGTCCCGCGCATATCAATCCGCAAATATTTCCCCCGTAGTGGTAAAAAAAAAATTGCCTCGTCGATTCGTATATCGAGAAAAAGCGCTTTTAATTTCGAGTAATATCTACGCACTGTGGGCAAAGCGCGAACCGCGCGGTGAACTTCGATTTCGGGAAATAACTAGGCAACGATTTACTTTCAGTAGTATAACTGCTGTAATTTCTATTTTTTTTTTTTTTTTTTTTTTTTTTTTTTTTTTTTAAAACACGTACACGTGTATCTATATTTGCAACTAGAAATACGATCGTACTCGCGGGAAATTAAATATTTCGTAACACAACTCTACCGCACGCGCAACGTTATTTTTCCAGTAGCTTCCCAGCTGCGGTATAATGATAATGATAATAATAATGCGATAGAGAGAGAGAGAGAGAGAGAGAAGCGCGTGGAAAATCATTTCGAAACGCAAATTCGAGCATTCACCCATCGTATAATTCCCGTGTTCGACGAAAACCTTCGAACCTGCGAACGTACATATTTTCCCCCTCCCCCCCCCACCCGCTTACAGGCGAGTGAATTTTGGTCAGTGTTTTATGGAAATGTTTCGCGAGACTTGCTTTTTGTTGAAGAGCATCATAACAATATATCGGCGTTGCCCGAAACGAATTAACCGCGAAGGAATTTTATCATATTATAACGTCACGATTCGAACTGAATTCGTTCGTATGGTAAAGTACGATGTTGATATTAGACTGCTGTTTCGGTCTCGACGAGCAACATTTCAAAATGCAAATTCATGTGTTGCACTTCTGCCGATTTTCATCGCGTTATTTCATCGAAAACACGACAATATTCCTCGAGGCCTCGAGGCGAGAAGGATTTAATAAGAATATCATGGCTCGTCGATAATCTTTCGATCTTTCTCTTTCCCCGCGAATTTTCGGAAATTTTCGCGAGCGTTTTTTTAATCGTCCCGGAGAGGGGAAGGGTGGAGGGGGTAATTGCACGGCGGAAAACATATTAATGCAGTATTTTCATTCGTCGATGTTATCTGTAAGCGTAAACGTAACTATAAATTGCGATACGTTGTAACGAGAGCCGCGTGATATCTGTTTGTTCAAATACACGGACCAAATACAGAGAAAGAGTACAATTCCGTTCCGTGAGTTTTCCGGCGGAAAAACGCGTGTCGGTCGAGTCAGGTAGAATTTTGGGCAATTTGTCTCGACGATCGAAATTAATAATGCGAACGAAAAGGAGAAAGATGAAGATACTCTATGATCGGAAGTTCGTCTAATCTTTTCTCGTCGACCTCAAATATTTGAGAAAGAGATATTGGGATAATCTGTCCCTCAAATATCCTGATAAAAAAGGGAAGAGAATTTCTCTCATTACCCGCTACATATCAAAGAAAGTACATACATTCATAGTCATATTATAAAATTTAGAAAATAATAGATGAAGAACAAAATTAAACTTTTCGGAAAACTTTAGTGAAAAAAATGGCTTCGAAGGAATTTTGAAAGTTACATTACACGTACATAACGTGTTCCATTTCCACAGTTCTTTGAATTACACATGATTATTTTACCTGTAAAGAAAGAATATCTTTCTTCCGTTTAAAACGATTAACATCTCAATATTAACTTAAATCACAAGTCCAATATATTCCAACATTAATAACAAATTCTTTTAATAGTTTAAATATCTGAATCACAAATTCGTCTTAATTTTCATTCGCATTATTTATCTAATTAATATATTTGTATTAATTTTCAAATATTTATCGTTTAGCAATAAATGATTCTTTTGAACATTACATTTTCAATTTCATATTACGCTCGAATATTTGTAGCATAAGAAACATTTATCCATACCATATGTTATATATATATATATCTATCCTATATCGAAACTATTAATTTTTCCACCACAAATGTTTCGGCTATCTAGAATACTATCTAAAAGTTACGAACCCTGTACATTGTTCATTTCACCGAATATTCTACAATGGGCATCTCTGACATCCTCGGCAACGAAACACCAAGAGGCGAACGAATTTATTACGCTGAGAGAAGAAATAGTCTAATAGAAACATCGAGAAGAGCATAAAAAAAGAAAGAGGAAAAATGGAGGAAACGTTCTTCCGCGATCTACGACCAGACACATTCAATCATTTACTATTTTCTAAATACATACCGACATCTCCGAACGATATTTAACCGCGCTAGTTATTACCATTTCATTACATTGAGCCCTGGGATGGCATGGCTGGTCGTATTTCACTGTTAAACACAAACGGGCCGTGACAGGAAGATGATTTCAAGCTCGTCCATTCACGGCACTTCACGCCGACCTTCGGCGTTTTTCGGTAAAATTCTGTCCCCTTTCGCGTCGCGCGTTGTCCAAACAGACGATTGGTCAGTAATTTTCAACGACTTTTGAAAGAAGACTGGCCCGATGCTGGTCGAGCAGTTTGCTCGGCAGACTTTCGTCCTAAACAAGCAGGCCCAGCCATCACCGCTATGATTGCATTGCTTTAAAGTGACGTTGTAACTCTTACCATTGCTCCGTTGTTCCCTGAAGGTTACGAGAATTTTCACTGCCGATGTTGGCAACCGCCCGGTCACAATGATAGTTTACGGAACTAATTTTTTCCTTTGGCCTTCGTCCATCAGGACCTCGTTAGTCCTTGAACAGAGAATAACGACCATTTCGTCCCGCTAATGCGAATTTTCGCTCTCCCGCAAACTGACGGTTTGTTCGCTCAAGGTGTCGTCACGCTGTTTCCAGGAAAATCGCGTGCAGTCTTTCAAATTCTTCCTCGCAACAAGTAAATCTAAATAGCCACGAAAGAGATAAAAAGAATCAAGAATAGGCATCACTGGAAACGAAATTGAATGCCAAGGAAGCACTGACCTGGCCACTAAAAACCAACGTTAAAGATGAATGGACAACATCAAATCGAATAAAGATCCAAAACGAAGTAAGTGACTTCTACCAAGAAATTCGTTTCAAAGAAGTATATCTATGAAATATCTAAACAAAAATTATCAATTAATCATTTTGACCATTTTGGTAATTTTAGTGTTAACGAAGAATGNAATCATTTTGACCATTTTGGTAATATTAGTGTTAAGGAAAAATGGAACTGACTGTAGACAACATTAAATTGAATAAAGATCCACAACGTAGTAAATGACTTCTACCAAGAAATTCCTTTCAAAGAAGTATATCTATAAAATATCTAAACAAAAATTATTAATTGGTTATTTTGATCATTTTGGTAATTTTAGTGTTAGGGAAGAATGGA
>NIPQ01117720.1:0-13379 GCA_002806875.1 Lepidotrigona ventralis hoosana
GTAGAAATTCAAAATTATATATATAAATTGTTTGATAATAATGAATATAAATATAAAGGAATAAGTATGATATCAGGCAAAATCAGATTCCATTTTCTTAATTATCTTCGTGAAAATTTTAAAATATATATTGAAATCTGCATTCCAGTACTACAACAATATTGTATTATTAAAAAAGAAATATCGATAATTGTAAACAGTTAATTAGAGAGTAAAATTTTGTTGATATATCTAGAGAGACGAAAGATTCACAGCGACGATCTCGATCATGCTCGCGTAATCGTGGACACTCTCGCCGGCAGGTGTGAAAGTTATTTTCACCCGGCGTCTTAGAGATCGATCGACAAAATCGACTTTCTCACATCTGGCGGATCTCATCTTTCAAATAGCTATTATCATTACCATCGATGTGACCTATCGAAACTGAAATCGATAATGATGTTAGAAACATCCCTTGTAAGTGTATTAACTGTCTACATTTAATAAAAAAATAATGTAAGTACAATGTCCCTGTAGGCGACATTTCCGATTATCAAGAGTCAAGATTTACATAAAGTAAAATTTATACAAACTACCGACGTAACCATATTCTTATTCGCAGCCTCTCTATCCGTATACGATCCCTAAACTCTCAGAAAATTCCATGATACCTTGGAAAACGTTATCCTCTCCTCCACTTCGCTCTGATGCAATTTCATTGAAACTACAAATCTCAGACTAAATGGGATATTTAGATCTCGAAAACTTATCCAAATATTAACATTCTTTGTCACTAAGAAATAAAAATTATTCTAAGAGATAGAAATTATTCGTTTCGTTATTATATTTTATATATTGTTTTCAATTGTAGTTACTCAAGAAAGTACACATATAATACACATATGTAGATCCATGACTATATTGTTCAAATTTGAAACAAATTTTATATATATTATACAAATATTATACAATATATATTATAATATTATACAATATTATTACAATATTATACAAATTTTATATATATATATATATATATATATATATAAAGAGAGAGAGAGAGAGAATATATACTTTGCAAAGATCACAAAAAATTTAAACATCTATAAGATGGATTATATCAATAAGTCTTATTGTAAAATGAAATTCTAAGGATTTGTTTAATATTCTTCTCGATGTTTCTTCTACGTAAATTCTATACTTTCGTGAGATTTAAAGAAATTGAGCTAACTACGAAAATTATTATTTGGTCCTTAATACATGTCAAAGTTCGTACTACGCACATTATTTACTAACTATTAAAATAAATAGTAAATATTTACTAACAAAGTACTAACAAAGTAAAGAAATTGAGCTAACTACGAAAATTATTATTTGGTCCTTAATACATGTCAAAGTTCGTACTACGCACATTATTTACTAACTATTAAAATAAATAGTAAATATTTACTAACAAAGTACTAACAAAGTACTTGTAAATACATTTTCTGACTGACCGACGTAATTAAAACTGAATCGATACAATCACGCGTCGTCTCGCTAAAAACTTAACGAAGTTTCGAAATATTTTACATAATCCATCTTCGTGTGGATGTACCAATTGTAAATACATTTTCTGACTGACCGACGTAATTAAAACTGAATCGATACAATCACGCGTCGTCTCGCTAAAAACTTAACGAAGTTTCGAAATATTTTACATAATCCATCTTCGTGTGGATGTACCATCTCCGTAATAGATTCTCCCAATAAATGAAGGGTTCAATTTTACACAAAGTAAAACGTTACGCAAACCACCGACGTGCCTGTAATTTTGTTCGCAACCTCTCCACCTCCTCACGACCCCGGAAACCCACCCCTCCCAGAGAATTTCGCGACATTGGGAAAACCGTACACTCTCTCCCCTCTATATTTCGCACTAATGCACTTTCTCGGACCGCCGCAGGCCCATTCTCTGGCGCGCAGCGTTTCCCGCTCAATTTCCAGCATTTACAAAGCGGCCGCCGGCGGGAAAATCGATGTCGCGGCTCACAATACAAGAGGGGTTGGTCCGCACGTTCGTGTCTGTGCACACGAGAGCTCTTCCTTCCTTCTTCTCCCCTCTCTTCTCTTCCTCTTTTTCTCTTTTCTTTTTTTTCTTTCTTTTTTTTTTTTTTTTTTTTNTCGTTTCTGACTCGAGCAGCGTGAAGTGCGTGTCTTTGTCACCGGTGACAATAGCCTCGCGGGGGGTTGCAGCACCCCCATGGACGCCATGGTGCACGGTGCCAGCCTGATATCGCGCTGAATAACCGACACTGATAGACTGGACGCGATCGATCGTGTTCGATAATCGAGGCTTGTGCATGGTCGATAATGGGCTACGTTGACGAGCAACTATAGCTGGTTCAACTATTGAGTGACGTTCTCGCGCGATTAGGGTGGTTAGCGAGCCGCCGATTGTGGGATTGGGGCGTGGAGAGTGGGATGTTGTTTGTGAGGAGATTTTTCGGTTAAGTTTCGGAAAGCTCAGAGCTGATCAGTGCAAGTCTCTGCCTTGACGGAATATTATCAAAATCTTTAGTTGATGGTTTGATCTAATCATTGCGATATTGAAGATTTGACAACGAGTCATTTTTAATTTGTAATTAAATTTGAGTCGTAATTTTAAGTTTTAATTTTTAAACATTGAACTCGCACATAAGAGAATGCAAGTTAAAATGTGATATAATATGTATTCGTAACTAGACCGTGGATTTTCACGCAAATATACAGGTAAAGGATCATTTTACGTGTTAAATTTTGACATCTGTTGATATTTATACAGTATTTCGAATGTTTATAGTATGTAATATAGATTACACGTCGTCCACATGCAACTCGCTGAGAGATACAAATTTTCGAAATAACGAAGAAATATATTTGTCGCAGTTCTCCGTCACTGTAGATATTGCGAAATAAACGAGAGTTCATCTATCTCTGTTGTCGAAAATTAAAATGTGCGACGCTGGATAGCGTACGCGTTAAATATCAACATTTTGAATTCTTTCATTTAAACTATAGGAAATTGATATTATCTTCAACCCTCCAACGACAAAAATGTACCCTGTCACCCCGAGTGTCCCTCTTTCCCTTGGTTCCACCTTCCGCATGGCGACTTTTCGCTCAGGAGGCGACCTTAATATAGAGAAAAATGTCGTCCCTTGAATTTACGATGCCTTGCGCGAGCCTCAAGGGGGCAGCGGGGAGATTAAGCGGGATGAAAAATACGAAGGGAACGCAGCCGAGAACGTTATCGCTAGAAGGACACCGCGAAATCGTTATCTTTCATTTTTCACCTCATAACACCGGGACAATGACGACCGAAGCATTGTCGTCCGAGAAAGCAGCCTGCTGATGTTCCCTTCACGAGAAGAAAAGGGGAAAAAAGAGAGAGAGAGAGAGAAAAGAGGAAAAATAGAAGGAAGAGGACACAAAAGGCCGAGGGTAGACACCCCGAGAAAGATCTGTAACCCCTTCCCAAAAGGGGGACTACGGTGCTACGGTTTTCCAAGTCTGATTAAAATCTCTCTTTCTCCGTTTTCTGTTTTCCTCTATTTCTCTCGGTCTTCGCGAAATGAACGTTCGAACGTGCATAAGCTGGATGTTCCTTCTGGCTTCGTTTGTTCTGCTCTCCTTTGACGCGACTGTGGCTTTTTTCTCGATTTTCACGACCGGGATTTGTTCTGGGGATATTGCAGACGCGAGAGATTATGTCTCGCGATCTTTTCGTATTTCTTTTCATTTTTTATTTGTTTTTTTTCTTCTTTTTTTTTTGGCTCTTTCATATTCCGCGAGGATGAGGGTTGTTTTACGGTTTGCGACGAAGTTGGACGAAACGCTAGTGAGAAATCGCTGATTAGCAGAGTAGCTTTCGAATTGCGGCTAAGTATCAAGTAAATGAATTGCTTCATAAACGAAATTTTTAATTGACTTTTTATTAATCCCGTCTCTTTTGTGAAGTTTATAGACAGTTATAAAATTGTGCTTTGTCCTTCCAATTTGTGTCTCACTTTTATATTATAAATTATTGATATTATAAAATATTGACACAGTTTGTTTAATTAATTTCAAACGGCACTATTTTAGAAAATATTACTATAAAAATCAATGTTATTACATTAATAATAATATTTCAAGAAAATCAATTGCTACTTCATTTTCAAATTTACAGTGTTTCTGGAAGTAATAGAAATATTTCTAGAACATTTGTTACATTCATCTAATATAACGTTTCAACAATTCTTCTTGTTCAATTGTTTACAGTTTCATACAATGATTCGCGAATACATTCATACGCTCACCACCCTGTGTGAGAGATTTTGCGTGTAAAGATTTTGCACGATAAAAATGTTTCATATAACACACATAATATAAATCAAAGAAATCTCAAAAGATTCAACATGCATTGAAAATAATATTAATATTTCAAGATGCTCCAATGTTTAGTTAATTCAAGCCACACGTCGCGCGTTCGTTCATATCTCGAACAACTGCGCAAGAAAACAATTCATCCTGCAGAAAAAAGAAAAAGATCAACCCTTGGAACATAACACTCGCACCTGTTCCAACCCCCGTACGTACCGATTCCCCTCGTGCTTGTTCGTTCATCGCGAGGAAGGATCGCCGTCGCACACGCTCGCACACCTTAATGCAGACTGAATTATTTAGAAGTCGAAGCCGCGAGCGAGCGTCGTCGCGCGTTCCTCTCGCGTCGTCGTGTCTCTCTCTCGTCAGAATCCTCCTGGGAACCATCGCGCCCGCGACTACACTCGTGTTTCAGCGGAACGGATTATCCAGCTCCGGGCATGATGTACAATCTCCATAAATCGACGCGTAAGCGCCACCTTTTTCACCGTGTCCACCCCACCGTGGTGGAAATATCCGCGCCACGCGAGAATATTCCTGGCCGGGGAAAACTCGTGCATGATTCATGCAACCTTGGGACGCCGCTTGTCACACTCGATAATAATCCGCGTCGAGATCGCGTGCAGCTTGCACGAAGGAACATAGAAGTTGATGGAATTGATCGGGGGGAGGAAAAAAAAGAGATGCTTGCCACCAGTCGAGTGGACTTTCCTTCTCTATTTTTATATTTTCACGCAGCTGATCGAAGAAGTCGTAGTATGTGTGATAATAATTACGGATATTTTGTATCTGCACGTGTATTATATACGTTGCACGCGTTGTGGATTTTCCAATATTATTTGTGGAACACTTGTAGCATTCGTGGGAATATTCGAAGATCTAAGAATGTTTATAGAAAATTAAAGGATCTTGAATGCGTGTCAATTTATGAAAAATTTGAAGATGTAAAAACGGTATTCAAAGGAGAAAAAAAGAATTGCAACAGTAGAAATAATTTCCAACGACATACGAACCGATGATATATTACATTTGCCATTTCACAGATTCACCCTGATTATCCTAATTAAACATCGAAAGAAATCCAAGCAAGGAACATCTGTCGCGTAAAACAAACACACCCGTGAGAATTTCAAACACTTCACCGTCTACGTGGAACGAACAGTGACTAAGTACATACATACTTTTATGAAACATGTCATCGAAAAATCAGTCAACCTTACAACGACTCTGTTGAGACGAATCGCGACCGATTGAAATAGCGTACAAACGGACCAATGGTATTTCTAAAAGGCGATAAATATCACGGCCAATCATCGTGTCTCTTCGTGGTCGTTCGGATGGTTTCCATTTGCACTGCTCGTAAAATTAATTGTCCGTCCTCTTCGATCTGCTTCGGAGCAAGAACCGAGCTTTCATTACGGGACCGTTTTAAACCGGTGAAAGAACGGTCGATTCCCCGCGATCAGATCGAGACTAATAGCTACTTGAATTCAGGATTCGTTCCTCTCGGTGAGCACGAACTCGAAAGATAGTGGTACTTTTATCTTTGAGAAGAAACGATTCGTCGAAAAGAAATTTTTGAGATTAGCACAGTCAGTTTACTTTGCGTTTATTTTTTTTCCCTTGGAAGCTATCGAGTTATTTTATTTCTGAGACAAAGAGACTTCTTTCACGGACGAAATGATAGTTTTTGAACTAAAAAATAGTTTTTGAAAATAGATTTTGAAGTTAAAGTCTTAAATAATCGTACTTAACCGCTCGACAAGAAAGATAATTATTTGTTGAAAATAAAATCATCTAAAAATTGGACAAAATCCAAATGAATATCAATCTTTCGATAAACTTGAAGCAATCATTCGTTGGAAATGGGCCAATCCCATATGGCTGAATTCGTCACGGTCGTGTTACGTGCAGCACTTTGATTCGAATCTCTTAATCTCATGGCTCTCTGTTTCAAAGAGCTCGCTCATATTAATTCATTAGACACTAATGAGCCTGAAGCGATCCCACTCCGGCTTTCAATTTCCCATTGGTAGACGAAACCGAGAACAAAAACGAGGCTCTTTTCGAGTAGCACGCTTGAAAAACGCGTGATTAAGAAAATTTCGAGAGAAATCGTCGTTTTCCTCCGTTTGTTATCGCCATGATTTTCCTTGGAACATTTCAGTATTAAGAAAGGATAATTTGGTGGTCTTCTCTAATTTTTTCTATTTTTATGAATATTATAACCAGACTGCGAATATTTATACAAATTGATAACAAAATAATATAAATATATATTTACGAAAATATTCGAGCATGCATAGAAGATTGATTATCACGGACTTTTAATTGTATCGGTCACGTTTCAAACGAATTTCAAAATTCAAGTTTCACGTTTCCACAAGAACATTTGAACAGATTGAACAAGTGTCCCGTATCACACATTCGGACGTTCAAAGCTGCAGTTCCACAAATGCGTAAATTCCACACAATAGATCGACCCTCCGTCGTAAGAAATTAATCAACAATTCTTTGCGCTGTAGAATGTATTCAACCGTCTCTGCGACTCTTCAACCCCGTCTGGGAAACCCACGTACACGTACACGTTATAGTATTTACGAGCACACATAGATATATCCATTCCCAATTAACTCCGGCCACACGATCGAGGCCAGCGCGTGGATGCGCGCCAATAAGAGGTCGCGCGCGATTAATCTCGGTTCGTTCGTGGATCGAGAGAGCCGTGATTACGCGGCCCCCGATATTACAACGTTCGATTCACCCTCCATAAATTCAACGGGCACCATCTACGCGGCGCTATTGCCATCGAAAATCCCTTTCTCTCTCTCTCTCTCTCTCTCTCGCTATTCCCTTCGAAACGTAGCGAAAGAATGGAAGAAGCAAGTTTTTCATTCGATCCTCGAACGGCATTAAACCACTTGTCGCGGGATTCCCGTATAAACAATGGGAAAAACATGTACCGCCGTGCGCCGACTGGAAAATCGCGCAAATGGCAGAAGTGCAAGAGAATGGCGACGGTGCAACGTCGAGGAAGTTGCGAAAGTGGGTGGTGAAAACGAAGAGGGTGATGCGATGAGAAGGAGCGAAGAAACGCTCGCTGCTAGCGTGATCGTAGGTTAAACGAACTGCCTGGTGAACGTTCTGCTGAACAGCGAGACACGTTCAAATTTGTTTTTTGATTAATGGCCTTCCTCCAGTGCTGGACGTAGGGGTGACTAGGGTGCGAAATGGAGAGGCGCAGGACGTTGTTTCGTCGCGAGTTTTCGGATAGAGTGGAATGATGGAGGGTTCTCTCTGCAGTTAGTTTTTAAACGTTCCCTTAAAAGAGTAGTTCTTGCGAGTTACTTTCTCGAGTTCTAAGTGTTTTGGGCTTTCTCAAAATTTTATAGGTTGTAAGTTACGTGAGCGTTTGATTTCCTTCTTTTCGTGTATTTTTTTTTCTTTTTCTAAAATAAATTTATTTTACTTACCATTCGCGTTTGCATCTTCTTCTTTTGAAATAGTTCATTCATAAGAAACATTCGATATACAGAAGATACTATAAAATTGAATAGTAAAATAGAATCAAGTAATTGGAGTAATCTACCTCCATAAATTACGAAATTGGTATACTATATTTCACTGTAATTACTCGTATAAAGTATATAAAGTACCAAAAAACACTTCGAAGTAACACTTGCTCGATAGCATCCCTCGACTCGATACTTTCTCAATACTTTCACACTCCAAAAAGAGGACTATCGCCATGACATCATAAAAATTCGATTCCCGTGGACACGTGGAACACGTTCGCACCTGCGTCTACTCCCCGCGCGAACTTCTAAACAAGATTTTTTTTCCGCCTCGGCAGGCATAACCAAGTACACACAAGGATGAAGAGGGGAAAAAATAGACTGAAGAAAATAACTTGCAGGGGTGAGGGATGAAGAAGAAGAGCAGCGCGATTGGCACGGTCGTGTGCACGAGGCACTAATTGCTTTCTCGGGACGATTAGCGAACAAAGAAGACACAGTGGGACGGCTATTTGTGGAAACCGGCCAACTGGCCGAGCAGTTACGCTCGACCTTCACTGGCCGACAGCGAAACTCGGGGAACGAGCTGCCGGTTTCTTCTCTGCGAAGGTTGCGCCTTCCGTCTCCTCCGCCTCTTCCGTCAGATTTTTCTGCCGGATCCTGTTCCGCCTGTGCACAGTCGACGAGGAGGAAACAATCGAGCGGAAAGACTTTCCGTTTCTTCGGGAAAGATTTACTTCAACTATGGATGCGCAATATCTGCACCGATTAATATTCGGTTATAACTTTCTAGAAGAAGATAAACTCGCGCGCTCGATTTTAAAGCTCGAAGCGTTTATTTTGAAAATCCACCGTTCGTGGTGTGAAAAAGTATTGAAAAATTCTCTTCGTCACTAAATCTGCAATGAGGTCGGAGATCAGACGATCTACGAGAAGATGTATAATTTCTTCTCGCCATTTTGTCGAACTTTGACGACGAAAATTGTAGAAACGTCGTCACCCGATGTGCAAAGTTCAAAATTCAAGAGAAACTCGTGAAGCTGAAATTCAAGAGAGTTCTAATCTAACTTCGAGGCTGCTCGATTTTCGTTGCTAGTAACTTTTAATACGTCCGTAAACTTCGGATCTCGTTGAAAAGAAATTCGTTCTCGAAAGCGAGATAAATTTCGCCTTGAAAATTACATCGCGAGTTTAACGCGGAATTGGAGCGAACCTCGCGTTGAAAAATTTCTGCAGAGAATTCTAATTGCTCAAGAGGGGTGAATTCGTTAGGCAGCAGTTTATGAAAGCTTTGCGTTCGCGTATGTGGCGAACGATAACGAATGAATGGATAAACGAAGCGTAATTGCGTAAGAACGACGGTGAATTAAAACGTGCGAGAGCACGATGGTGATGCGAGACGCGGCATAAATTACGCATCGTTAGCATACAATGAAGGGACACGATACGCAAATACTTGTTTTTAATATGAGAAACAAGAACGCGGAATTTGCTCTGCAATTTGTTTTCCCTTCCGTGAAAGAAAAATTTAAAAATGTCGCAATACACAGTTTTCGCCGTTAGCGAATATTTGAATATTTCTGCGATTGCGATTGTAAGTGAGAAGTAGGTTAATAGAAATGTCACGATTGCAATGGTGGAAATGATCTCTGTTGCAACAACACTCGAAGTGGAAGAACTACTTTGTTATATATTATGGAAATCATTATGGAATTGCCAGTAGTTGATCTCCTTAGAAATTTTATCATCTTTCGAGATATGTGTTAAAACGTTTGAAATTATTTCTTTCCTTCATCTTTTTTTATTTCTTCAGTTTTAAAATTTATCTTTTAGTTGAATATCTTTTCACTTATCGAAATATATTAAGGTTCTCATTCAAGCAGAGTCACAGTGGATAATTTAGTTAGATAATTTAATTTAGTTAGATAATTTAATTTAGTTAGATAATTTAATTCTTTTCAATCAAAAATCTCTTATTTAGCATTTTGATATTTTATATGTATTATCATTCATAGTTTTATCACATAGGTTATTAAAAAATACTTGTTATTTATTTGAAATTAAATGATAAGAAACAAAAGTAAATATGATAAATGTTCAATTTTTTTTTTTTTTTTTGATTGAAATAAAATAGGGATCTGTTATAAATTATTTTTTAAATAATAAGAAAAAGAATATCAAATTTTATGGAGACCTAGTTGAAATTAAATTTGATCCATCGGATTCTTTTCATTTTTGCATATATATTGTATATTTTAAATATATACATGTATACGCGAGAGATAGAATGTTAATGTGTGAAACTTGCTAAAAATTATTTCAAATACAATGAAGATAAGAAAGGAAGAATATTTTAAATGCAATAGAGGAAAGAATATGAAAGGGAAGAATATCTTAAATATAATAAATGAGAGAATATCCGATTTCATGGGAATTTTATTAAACTTTAAATTAAATGAAATCAAAGTAGAAATTTATTACATTATGAATATAAATTCTTCAAAATACACTTCAAATATTTTACATATTTCAAATTGTTCCAATATTTTACATATTTCAAATTGTACCAATTTTGCAATCATAAGCTTTCCAGTTGCCTGCAATATTTTTCCCAAGTCAAACCAATCATGTTCGACAAAAATCTGAAACAACTGCTCCGCGAAAGAATTAAATTCCACGGACCATAAAAAAGAAAAAGCAGAAAATCTACTTTCGATATCTCTGGACAGTCAACCATTCCGACTCTATAAAACGCGGGAAAAAGAGGGGAAAAAGGGAGAAATGCATTGAGAGAAACGCACGGGGTCGATCTCGAGGCAATAACGCAACGGTGTTATCAATCTCACGCGCGAGAGCGCCGGAAAAGCGGCGATCCACGGTTATTTAATAGACGAACGGCCATGAGAGAAAGGGACGATGGGACAATCGAGCGAGCGACGAGTAAATCTGCTCGTTTTCGTTCTCGTTCCTCTGCTAATGCGCCTATCTGGACGCTGCAAACTGCCGCTTGTTGCCGTTGGCAACCATGTGACGCACACGTGAGAGGATTGGCGAACCCGAGGACTTCCGGTCGAGCGACGAGCCTGCAGTTTATACCTGCAGGAATTTTTCGAAATCGACAGTCACTTTTGTTTGTTTGTGACTGCATATCGTCGTATCGTGTCGTATATTGTGAGATAAATTAACGACCAGGAGGATCGTGATTGTAATTTTAAATTGGGCTCTTGATTAATTATAATTTCAGATTAGATTAGACTGGATTTTAGAATTTAGATTAGGCTCTAGAATTTTAGATCGTGTGACGAATTTCCTCGCCGCCAGTTGCGGAAACTTCGCCTCTAATTGTAATTATATACACCGCTGTGCGTAAATAATTGGACGCTTAATGCAGTTTCATTAAAACGTCTTCTCTATTCTTTTTTTCTTTCAAGTTTCATATTCATAGTTTAAAGTTGATGGTTTATGAAATCTTTAAATAAACTTTTTCCGTGCAATTGAAAACATAGATTTTAATCACTTCTAAATGAATTTCAACGAAGACGTATCTAAAGTCTTCAGCCACCTCATTATTGTAATATTAGCTTTTTATTCTCTTTATTAACTGTATATGTTAACATTAAAATTTTTATTGTAATAGTTTAGAAGTATCTAAATAATACTCTATGTCACAGTAATGTATGTTATATTTTTGTGTATAAAATAAATTAATGGTGATAATTAGAGAATTATAGATAAATTTAGATCACATACGATGGGTGACAAAGTTTTGTGCATTATTCATAGAGACTTCACTTACAACTAAAATGGTGATAGTTTCTGAAATAAATTAATGATACATTGAGAATTATAATTGCAGTTTTAGACTGCGTTAGGTAAAAACAAAATCGCGTATTTTATTCATCGTTCAGGTTTCTCATTGAAAGTATTCGAATACTTGCACCGTACGTATATTATTAAAACATGCAATACATCAAACGAGAACATTTATTGCACGAATATTCCGGCAGAATTTCAGCAATTAAATGCAAGGCGCAAAAACGTAAAAAAGATTCACGCAAAAATAGATGAAATAAAAGCGCGCGTTATTAATAACTGCCGGGAGATCCGAAACGAAAGAAAACAGCAAGAACGCCACACGGTTAATCTTCCAATATGTCCGCCATTGCGTACGTGCCTCAGCACAGCAAGAAATTGAAACCGACCCGCGTAAGAAGCTTACGATAAATTACGCACATTACGTACAGCTCGTCCTTCGCTGTTGGAATTTCAACGAGCTCGAACTACCTCCCTCGCGAATCGCTCTAACTCGCGAATTCTTCTTAATTGTCGGACATATATACGCAAGTATTCGCGCGCGCGCGCGGTTAGGTTGAGCCTGACCGTTGTAATCGACTTTTCTCTTTTTTTTTCTTTTTTTTTTTTTTTTTTTTTAGTTCAATTATTTTCCCTCGTCGATGATCACGTAAAATTGAAATGATCGAACCACGGTGTGAGAGAGAGAGAGAGAGGGGTGTGGCAATTTGTTAAGTATCAAGCGTTTCCTCTTGTGAAACTCGCGAGGTCGACTCGGCTCGGTAATTTGAATAATCGCGCGATAACTGGCTGATAGATTCTCGAGGCAGTCGCATGAAATTAGCGTATCCTTGGGGAGTTTCGCTTCTGGTCGTGGGTTTGATCGATCGTTCATCGATTTAATTAACGAGTTTCTGGAACGCGCCGTGGTTTCGGAACGATTGAATGTCGATCGGAAGTAAACGAAGTGATTGTTCCGAGGCGTTTAAATCGAAGTGTTGAGACAATTGGTTATCTTCTTTGTTAGAAACTTATAGATTGCACTGCAACTTATATTTGTGTCTAAAATGAACCGAATTTCTTATCTCTTCAATCTCAAAAATCGAAAGAGCACCGAGCAATCGTGCTCACTGACGGTCTTTACAAGTGAAGTGAAAAATTCGAATCACTTCGAATATGATTCGATACTCTACAGCTCGTGAATCGAAAATCTTGAGAAGATCTTGGTCAGTGTAATAAACATTGAAGAAAAATTAAGAAGTCCGAGATTAAATGATGTGAAAATTCATTTGTTCGCCTTTATAATGATCATCGGAATGAAATATTCTTTCCTATCTTTCAGAATTTCATTAGAAATTTCCGGGAGCAAATATGTTTCGATGTGATATCACTTGAACGGGGATAATTTTAAAATTTTTGTGAAACATCGATTACTTCGATACTTTCGAAACTCGAAATGGCTCGAATCTCCGTGACGATCTTCACGGGACGTCGAATCCTTTTATGACTGTGAGAACACACGAGTCGCAAGCCGTGACTCTCGCCTGATATCTCCATACGATCGAAGAGGGACCTGGTTCGGACTTACGAGCCTCACGAAAATTATCATCCCCACCCGACCGGAGGCTACACCGGCTGGCTTACGTGCCGGCATCAGCCAGTTCGCCGGTTCCTCCCAGCCCTCCCCCAGTCCCGGTGTGCGCACTCTCA
>NIPQ01117723.1:738-13495 GCA_002806875.1 Lepidotrigona ventralis hoosana
GGGAGTGGGCAAACTTTCGTATTGCCACGTGCCAATTTTTTCTTTCTTCTCTGGTGAGCTTCGATGCGCCACTGAATTATTTTAACAGCAGAAACGTGTTTACAAGTAGTAAGAGCATGTTAGAAAAGAGGCAGAATAACTTACTTTTTAATGAGAATTATGAGTCTGTTTGTGTTATTCAACTTTGATGAGGATCATCGAATTCTTTAAATTCTCATCGATGTTTATTTTTAATTACTAGGGGTACCTCATTGTAAGTAATGTCGTTTCCTGATACTTTTGGTACAAAATTTTATTTTATCCAAGAGTTAATAGTACAGTATAATCTCCATCGTTATTGACAATCTTTGTCCATTTCTCTGACAAACTTTCTATTCCCTTTTTTTGTAAAACGATGGTGATTTTGAAGTTGAGAACGAACAGGTCTTCCAGATTTTGTTCGAGAAGATCATGAAATCATCGTTCTCAAATTTTGTAGCCGACATGTTCTGGTATCCAAGGCACCAGGATAAATGGCACTGTGCTTTCGAAATTCGCGAAGCAACAAATGTCTAATATGAAATTTATTCACACTTTGCCCTTCCATTCTCATCCGGGTTTCACTCAAATTTTTTCAACGTTTTTAACAATAAGCTGACACTAAATGTCGATATATTTAACTAGAATAAATTAAATTATTAGATAACAATGTTTATTAAATTTGAAAAAAAACAACATTATTTATAATAATTTCATAGAGAAAAAAGATTGTTCTCATCCATATGTATTTCCAAATAATAAGTATGTACATACATTTTTTGTGCAAATTTCCTGAAGTTTTTGAGAAGCTTCAGAAAGTAGAATCTTCCAAAAATTTCTTTTACTTAAACTGTTTTAAATTTAATGCATGCGTACTTCTAAATTAAACAAATTAAATAATCATCAAAATGATTGTTAATCAATATAAATTTTTCTTGAAAATTTATTGAAAGTCCTATAAAGGTGAACGTGTTCTCGAAACGTGCTTTCTCGGTACAAATGAGGCAATTTGGGGCGCAAACAAGCGCGCCTTCTTCCAACGAGCGCGTTCTCTCATCGTTTCATTAGGGTTGTCAAACAGTTCTGGACACGCAGCGTTACTTGCACTCAATTCCGGCCACCGTTTAATTTACACGGGGATCGTTGAAAGCTGTTTCCTTCCCGACTCAACAGACAATGGTGTGTCTGTTGAAAAGAAAGCTTGGTTGCCACGCTTGAGGCAGCTTATAAAAAAATATTCAGCAACGTAAACACACGATAAGGACATGATCTTGCACAAGCATATTTCTGGTTGTTTTGTCATTACACGCTCAGAAGCAAGCATTATATAGCGAGTTTCTGGCGAGTGTCGTGCAAATGTGAAACGATGAAAACTATAAAATCAGTGCGCCGCGCGTCGGCTCGGTCGATAGCCGATAAATTGATTTTAATACGTGATGAAGCTCTCGCGACTCGAGGGATTCCACCGTGAAAATTTGTTATTTCACCGCGTTACATTGTTCTTGAACTACTGAGCCGGTTGGCGTTGCGCATATTAATACACTACTATTCAGATGCGGTTGCTCAATGGGCTCTGCGCAGCAGATGTGCGCCAGCTTCAAAGCGCCACGGACCACAATCTATCATAACGACGTGCAGCGATTCAGCTTCATTAATTTCAAACGGACAGTGGTCCACACAGTGATGAACGTCCCGGTTGATCGGTCTAACTCCTCTAGGTCCATCGTCGCTGATAGGAAACGACCGAGTCGGTGTGAAGCTTCATATATCCTAACCTGTCGTCAGAGTTCGGCGAAACATCCTCTCGGGCCACCTCGTCTTTTGCCATTTTTAACACGTTTTCAGCTCGAGTCTGGCGCTTTCTAGTTTGTTCCGTCATCCACCAATCCAGCCTCTCTAGTTCAGAGAACTTCGAGCTTCTCACTCACGGCTCAATCCTCCATCATGAGAATTCTGTTCCAATTCTATCTTTCTTTGATTTTGGCAGCGGTTTCTTACGGAAAAGAAAGTCGTACAAATAGAATCTGTCGGTGCAAAAGGAAACAAGGTATTTGGAAAGAGAAGCTGGTACAAGTTGTTGAAATACATATTTATTTCACATAGGCTGACGAGAAGATAAAGTAGCGATGACATTTCAGAAAACAAGACGAAAATTTTTTCGTTGTCAATATCGCTACTGTAATTCTTTTTTTTTTAACTGGCACGAACTCTCCAGTTATTCTCATCGCTTGAAATATTAAATGAAGTTCGACTTCATTTTCATTGTTTCATTTTTTTCTCTCGCCATGCTTTCATAAATTCGCTATAACGTTTCTCTAACTCTTGTTTAAAATTTTAAGTGTTGACCGTTTCGATCAAACTTCGCCATCTAGTGGCAATAATTTAATAAATAATATATTCTGATGTACACTTAACGCGAGTGTTGTGGCCGCGACACTCTCAACGCAATGGAGAGATGCAGAGTGGAGGGGATAGCGTTCAGGAAAGTGGGGGTAAGGGCCGCCAGTTAGCCACCTGTGCACTTGATCCTTTTCGAATATTGTTCTCGTCTGAATATTGTTATCCGTTTCTTAATCATCGTTCATAAGCATTTTGCCATTTTATTATTTTTATCGTTTCGACCAACAGACGTCGGGGCAGAGCTGCGTGTAATTTCAACAAGTTTCGCGCGGCCTTTCTCTCGGTTCGAAGCGTCAAACGACGAGATAGGATCGAGAGCGTGGCGCGATATCTTCATAGAGGAGAGAGCGTCGGCGTTATGATTCACAACGCAGCGGTAAATCAGCAGCCGCGATCTGTGCGATCGCGCGCGGTCGGATGCGATTTCACGCGCGAGATCGGTCCGCCTCGCGTGCAATCTCGCGCGGAATGCCGCCCTCTCCGTTCGTTACCGCACCAGCCTCGCCCAGAAAATCAGTTCGCCTCATTCGTTTCGCGATTACCTACCAAATGCAGTCCCATTTTATTTCACACGCTTCGTCGAGACTGACGAGAAAAAAAGTTGCAAAATTTCCTAGGGCAATCGTACTGCCCCGGTTCTGAATTTCCATTGGGCTTCGATTAACAGAGACTTTCACTTCGGTGAAAGCAGACTTGACAGATCCGTGGAAAAGCGATCTAGAAACAAAAATCATTTTCGTGGCCAAAATTATTTTAGCGTTATTTCAGGATTTAAGATGACAGTATGGTATAGGTCGTTGAATTTATTTTATCAAGTCGAAAATATATAACAACGTTCAAGAAAGATTAAAAACTTGAGCTTTTCCGAAATTTTTTTTTTTTTTTGAGATTCTTTTGTTTTGAAATTTGTAGAAGAGTACTGATTAATTTTCATTCCAAGTATTTCTTTGTCAGATCATCTGGAAATTAATGAAAAATTGTGGTGATAGTGCTCACTGTGGCCTGGTAGTTGTGTTTTCGTGGTCAAAAACAAAAAAGATCGCTGTATCAAGTGTTCAAATATCACGGTCTTCTATTCTTTAAAATCCGTCTCTATTTAAAGATTCCACTAGGTTGCACTTAAAATTTTGTACGCTCTTCTATTGTTTAAACTTTTATGTGATTTAAGTCTTGGTCATTTCTTTAAAACCATTCTGAAAGTTCGAATTGCTCGCATTAAACAATAATTCAAAACCATTTATTTACCTTACAATTCTATTGGCTTCACGCACTCGTTCGCGTTATTATCTGAACCGAGTAATATTTTGAGTTACAGAGTTCTAAAGTTTTTTTTTTCGTTCAGAAAAGAAAAGAAAAGAAAAAAAAAAGAAAAATTGATCGAAACGTTAAATTCGAAAAATTGACTTTTGGCTGTAGAGCCGCGGTTTTTCAGATCACGTTGCGTGTGCAGGCGTGCGGAACTGGTCGCGCACCCTCGAAGGATTCGTTAAACGAGCGTGCACGTGCACGGTGAGGCGACGTGGGCGTAATGCCGTAACCCGTAGCGGGTTGCACGTGACAGAGCTAGACAAACGGGGGAGGTCGAAGACTCGCGGTGACCGGTGAAAACGGTAGTATCAACCAGCGAGGTCGTTTCCCATGGCTCGTTCGTTGGTTGAACAGCCGCTCCTTCTTAACGCAATTACCGACCACGCTGCGAGGAAATCCGGAGCACACCGTACCCTGATGTCTCTCATCCATTCCTCCCACGTGGAAGTCGTAGTGATCATGAAAAAAAAGAAAATTGGAGATTTTCAGTTTTTACGAGTTCTCGATCTGCTCGTGACTCGATCTACTCGCTGCCGAAGGGTCCGTGACCCGCTTCGATCGTCTGGTAAATAAATAAATTGCGAACAAATGGCCGTGCATCCTGCGTGGTAACATCAAAGCCCGTGACAGGATACACGCGAGGCGACGACAAATATTCTCTCGGCGAGAAGAGAGAAGTCCCCTGTACGTACAACGTTGCAACGGTGTAAAAAGAGAAAAAGAGGAAAAAGTCTCGTGTCCGCGACACACGGATTTGCGTAATTTAAAAGTCTCGAGTATATCGACTCGATACACTGGAGAGCTGGACGCAAACAAACTGGTCGATTAATTTCTCGCGGACGCGATCGACGCGACGTGCTGCTTTGCATCCACGCACGATCGTCCGCTGGATTTTATCGGGATCGTTACTTTTACTCTCGACTGCTTGTGAGTCACGCTCGCGGCAACAGATTGAGAGAGAAAAAAATACCTCCGAAACGAAACAAATGGCGTGCGAGTGTCTGAAACCATGATACGACTGCCTTGTTAAATTGCTAAAATTGCTAACTAGCTTTGCATGAGCTTTCATCTTTGAACTACCACACCAGTCGAAATGACTGGTTTTACAATTTTATTTAAAAATTTCTATTTCATGTTACATTTCAATGATGTAATGACTTTTGCAGTGGTAACTAGAGAAATAATATAATGAATTTTATTTTATTTTCATTTACATCAAAATAATTTTCTATCGTGGCTACTTGTACCAATGTCGGTAGTTCCAGTATTAAACGGACAGTTTTATCGTGAATGTGTTGCCAGCGAACGGTACAACTACGCAAGCGCCAATTCAGCGGATATAAGGAGCATAAGAATTAAATTTTGCCATGTAATGTAACGAATCGGAAAGAGATCATACTTTAACTAAACTCTTAAAGAGCTGTAACATCTCTTCACTTGTTTAGTAAGGAAATCAACAGAGTGAGAGAGTGGGGGGGGGTCTCATCGATGCAGTGGAGGGGGTAGAGCTAGCGAGCAGAAAAGTGGGAGCAATGGCTCGCGGGCCGCCAGTTAGCCGACTTTGCTTTAACACTTTATAAAATTGTTTGATAATGTAATTTTATAGGAAATATTTCAAAATCTACGCAAATTTTACAACAATAGTGATTTTCTCGTCGTCAAGAAACAATGCATTTTCTTGCTGCGCTTTTTTCGGTTAATACAACTAGTACAAATTTCCAGCAGTCTGAGAGAATTTTTATCCGGTAGACTCGGTAATAATTTAAAAAAGAAAAAAAATTGTCTTTACGATATGTCTTTTGTGAAATTTGTCGGGTGAAAGTCGACAATCGAAATGTCCTCCTTTGCTTCCTTTGAATTTGTACAAACGACATGAATCCCGAATTGATACGTATGAAAATTTTTACATCGATTCGATACCACTTGTGATCATGTCGCTTTTATGAACGTTGACTATCACGAACCTTCGAGTATCGAAAGAGTTAATCAATTCAGTCTGACGACGTTAAGTTACGTAATGCGTATCGTTATGCAAATGAGAAGCAAAGCGGATGAAGGGACGACCCTCGCGGCGTTCATTCCATGTAAATCGAAGCAACGAAAAACACATAAAATTACGTAATTGGTAATCATTACGTTAATGTTTATAAATGCAGAGGGCATCGATGAAATTATAATCGGGCCGCGTCACGAAGGTCTCGTAGCGCTTAAACTTGCCAATCACGTTAATTAGATGTCACGCGCGTACGTAATTGCAGTCCTCCGACCGATTCTTATCGGCAGGGCATTTTTCATCGACCGTTTCTCCATCGGCGATTTTCCTCTCTGCCTCGTTAATTCGTCACTATCTCTCGATCGAGGGGTGAAATTCTTACTGACGCGACGAGATATCGATACGTGTTATACATCGAACGAATGAACGTGTGTTACTCGTGCTTCCCGAAACAAAAGTTGCCAACAGTCAGTTGTTTTCGCAATCCGCGAAGATCAATTGCATGTGAAGCGTAGAAACTGTTGAGACTCGGCAACAAATGAAGGAGCGTTGCTCGCGTTTCGAAAAATGAGATAACAGATCTCGAAAATCGCTAGGTTGGAAAAAACGATGCTCGCAGGCTCGGTGTGTCCGCCTCGTAAATAACGCGCGAGGCTCGTTCATCAATTCGACGGCCGCGTAGCGCGAATCCGTGAAACGGAGAGAACCTGAAAAACCAGAACAGAACGCTCGAGCCCAAGCACGAATATTCCGGCTCCATTAATTGAACGTTCCTCCTCCCGTTCCCGGAACGGTGCGCTCGTTAATTTGCGCGAGATAAACACCTGGAGATCCACGGAAGCGGTGTGCTGCACCGCCAGCACTGGACGTGTTCGCCGAGCCACGTTCAGGAAGAATGGACTCTGTTAATGATAGTTGCTGCGTGCGCTTCGTTGTTGTTGCAGGTTTCCTATCACGCGTCCTTCTTTGCCTCATGGCTGTTTATCGGTTTTCTATTTCTTTCCTTCTTCTTTCTTTTTTGTAAAAATATCGAAAATTAAAAGCTTAATTAAAAGTTTTACGTTCAGAGTGAGTCCACTTCTTTTAACAAAAGATATCATGCACTTGTTGCTTCTCTTTCAAATTTTTGTTATTTTGGGTACAAATTTAGGTAATGAAATTATCATATGTTATTTGAACAGATTTAATCCAATCGTCTTTTCGAGGCATCAAAATAATTCTCTCCGCAGTTCTTAAGAAATCAAATGTTCAACTCAGTCACTTTTTCTTTTATTAATTTGTAGTAATATTATTATATCGAACTGTATCAAAGTCACGGAAGATGATCAGCCATTTTATCAACGATCGGCCATCTTGGGCACATGCGTACAATTGAGGTTATGTTGCAGTTCTATCCGCCAGTTATATTTTGAGGTAGCGTAATAAATGTACTTACTTTTTACTCTTCTTGATAAAAGTATCAGACGTAATTTATAACTTTATAAATACGTGACAGTTGCCGATGCTATCGATCTACAACGAAACGATTCGTTTGTATCATCTCAGTGAGAGATAACGCGGAGCCTCAATGTTGCTTCAATTTCAAAATGGCCGATCTCTCCCGATGATCTAACTAATCTCAATCAAAATTCGTGTAACCTCGGAAAAATTTATTATTATTATTAACATTTGTCTAGCAATGAAGGTAAGACAGAACGAAAGATGTGCAACGATCGAGGAGCAGAAGTGAACGATGCGCGGCGCACGTGCATCCAGTCGTATTTACTTTGTAAACTCGTTGCCTGGAGAGGCATCCCGTGTTTCGCGGTGCCGTGCCGGCCGTATCGATCGGCCGATCCGTTCCGTGGAATCGATTGTTCGCGAGTTTTCTTGCCGGTTACGAGGAAAGATCGGCACACGGCAGCCGGTGGTAGGTATCCGCGGCACGACTGTTTTTCCTCTCTCTCTCTCTCTCTCTCTCTCTCTCTCTCCCCGCCCTCAATCGCTTTCCAATTGGCCTGGCCGTTTCGAGGAAATTACCGAGCGGCATCGGCCGGAAATGGGTCAGAGGATCGACGTAATTTCACGGCTATGCGATTCACTTCGATCGCGCTCGATGTCGCTCATTATTGTTTTATCACGGTTCTCTTAACGATCTCTAACGGAAACGTCTCGCCGAGGGAGAAACCTCCACGAAGGAGAGACGAGTCGATCGTTCGATATTTAATCTCGTGTTGCGGGGACTCGTTGGAATTCAATTTTACGAGATCGCAATTAGAAATTGGAGTTTATTTTTTTACTTGGGACGGGCGAAAGTTTCACTGTGATGCAGAGAAAGAAAGGAATTTCACAAGCAGTGCACGGTAAAGCAACTTATTTTTTTAAAAATCTGATGGGATGCTTTGTGATACAGGAAAAAAAAAGAAATAAATCTGGAAATATAAATAATAATATACAATGAAATAGCGAAGAACAGTAAAAAACAGTTTTGCAAGCGTTCCCTGGTACAACGAAATTAAAATTTATTTTTTATTCGTTATTCATTTTAGAATTTTCTTGATGACAATCAACAAAAAAAGAAAGATTCATATAGAGAATCTACAAATTCAACGAACAATGCAAATAATAAAACAGCGACGAATAAATACTTAACAAACTGGAGAGCTAGTTAATTTGATTAGCACAATTAATTACTAATCGGATCGGGGGAATCTTGGATCGCTTTCGACAAAGTCAACTCTAAATAATAAAAGAAGAATTATTGAGAATGACGGAGAACACCAAGGTTGAAGTGTTGAAAACGATTAACGTTGTTGATGATTTTGAAATTCGCAATGGCTGCCAGTCATACGTTCTCCAACTAAACTCGCGATCGTTATTCGAGATAATCGCGACGCAATTAATCCATCCACGGTGGAATCGTTTTGTAAAAGTCTGGATGTCTCTGCCGATCTAGTCGTGAAAGCTACGTTACGACGAATATAACAATTCCGATGAAAGAATTTCGCTCAGAGACGGTGAAACTTTGAACTGAGAACCGTCGAATTACACCATCTTGGTTACCGGTAATTTGTCGCCTGGCGTTATCGTCTCGCAATCGGCATAGTTCGGTCTTCGCCGCGGGGAGAGCAGGAATCACGTGAAAGCGCGAACATTGCTTTTTATTATGCGAGTACGGCGTGAAACGGCGTTGCATTGTGCGCGGCTAAGCTCGGAACGAGCGCTATTAAAATACCAGGTTAATACCACGCGTGGACCGGTAAATCGGCAAGCGATCTGCGTGCGCGTGCAAGTGAATTCGTCGTAGGCCATCGTTGCGCAATGGAAAAACGCCGCGTCGCGGCACACAATCCGGCCTCTGAAAATTGAAATTGAAACGATGAAAAAAACGTAGATTGAATGTCGAGACGCGATTCGGATTGGTTCGAGCGGATAAGCGGAATGAGAAGTATTGTTCGCTTTGAAAGATAAATGGCCCCTTGAATTATTTATTTATTTTTAAAGAAACACATGTGTGCAGATTATTTAATATTAAAGCAACTTTGTAGTTTTTTATTGTGTTTTAGAATGGATTTGTAGAGTAATAATAATAATGAAAAATCCTCTTCAAGTGACAATAAAATTAATAAAAAGTGGATTATTATGAATTATTATGAATAGAATTAGCAAAACATTTTTAGGATTATTTTGCAGGTTCACAAAGAAAGGTGCTACTAAAAGTAATATTATTATGTATTAAGTAATATTATTATGTATTGTTATTTTTAATTATTCAAACACGACAATGCTAAAGAGTTTCAACGCTCTAAACTCGCAGAATAACCGAGTAAGGAAGAATTACTTCCACAGAAACGCATTTTGCAGTTATCTTTAATGAGAAAATTTCAGAATTTGTAAATATCATAATATTTGTTTTTTGCAAGTTAAAAGAAATTTTTATAACACAGAAAATGACTCGCCATTTCTACTTAAATGAAATTCGATACAACGGAAAAGTAATATTTGGTAATTTAGAAATGTAGGATACAAGCGTTGAAAAGTGTCGTAAATGTAGAAAAATATTTTTTTATATCCTTATATACGTACGTATTAACTTGCGAACGTCACTGTCGACTTTTGGTTAGCAAACGCATGACACTTTACAGACATAATCGTATGTCAAGGGGATAGACCCTTTTTGGCGAGAAAATTCGGAACACTGTCGCGTGAACTTTCGTGGTAAACGAAGATCGCTTGTCGAATAAAGTTGTAAAAAAACGAATAAATATTGCGAGGAAAGAAAAGAAAAAAACAAAATCAAACCACGTAGTTTAATAAACTTTAGAGTAATAAAGTCTATTAATTTAGAAATTAAAAGAAAAGCCTGAATAAGCCTCACACAACCATACTTTACGTCTCATGCGCTCGTATTTTACGTTTATAAAACTACCAAAGTGGTCGAAATGACTAATTTATAATTTTCTATGGAAATTTTTATATTTCTATAATAATATAATTTTACATTTCTATATATTTACAAACGTAAGTGTATACGTAAAGTGTATTTCAATGAAATATTATTCCGTGCCTTGCACTTTAATTTCTTTGCTACAAATATTATACTTTTTCGACGGTTTTAGTGTTAAGATTAGGCTAAATAAACAGTCGCAAATTCGATTCTTTTGCATTTTTATCGTTCGTGTTAATTAATCAATTACTTCGTGCTGCACTTGGAAAGAAATTTCAAACAACGAGGCTTCCTCGCCCGGCGTTACAAGTAAGTAATTAAGATGGCGGAAAGTGAAAACGGTTTGGCAAAATGGCAACAACGCGCCGGCTCGCTATCACTTGTTATGCAATGCCACGAGCGGGATAAACTTTGCGGATAGACAGGCGGCGAGAGGCGAGCATTGACAGGGATCGGATTAATATTTGGTGAGATCTGGTAATCGACGAAATTACACGGTGATGGCGCGTGGGCGGCCATCGCCAGTGGTACGCAAACAAACCATACGCGCCACCTATGGCGAATCCTCGGAATTATTTTTTAGGTTAGGCCTCAACGCAAAGGCCTGGCAAATGTTACCCGCGCTTCGCCCGGTTACGTCATCGCCTTGTCTCTCTCGCGATCGCGCCGATTGTTTTCGCGAACGAATCAGCAGCCACCTTGCCCTCGGCCGCGATTTACGCCTGACGCGTACACACCATCGATTCCACCACATTTCGTTTCGTTTCGTTTCGTTTCCATTCCACTCGAAATATCCATTTCCTGGTCTTTCACCATATTTCCACGTGGGCGGGGCAGACCGCGTTCCGATTGTTCCCCGGCCCTCGTTTCGACGAAAAGAAATCCTGTCCGGTTTCTCGTCTCGAATCCCTCTTGCCGAATGCCGAGTGCATTTGTTAGAAAATGGAAGAGGTGAGTCCAGTTTCATAGAGACGAAGGTGGCAAAGATCGAGTTCGGATGAAGTTGTTGATGGTCACATAGTCGTGAAACGATCATCAAAGGATTGCTGAGCGACGTCTTAACGAGGCTGAATATCGCTGATATTTAACGCAACTCGTCTGATCGAACACGCGCGGCAACGATGCTCGTCGAGTGATCTCTCGTTGATTAAAGCGACATCCGGATTAATGTACTCTCGTTGACGCTAACTCGCGCGCAGATCGTAGATAAAAGCGGCCTGCGATCCTTAACCCTTTGAGCTTCATGGTTGCACATATACGTCCCAGCTACTGATGTGAATCATGCGCGCATATATGAGTTCGGTAAAAGTATAGTAATATCTATAGTATAGTATGGTAATCTATAATATTATATATAATACAATAATATAATACATAATACTATAGTAATTGTAATATAATACATAATAATATAGTAATTATACTATACTATATATAATACATCTATATCTATAATACTATATACAATATATAATATAGTACAATAATATAATACATCATAATATAGTAATTATAATATAATGCATAATAATATAATAATTATGCTATACTATATATAAGACATCTATATCTATAATACTATATATAATATATAATATAATACAATAATATAATACTCTATATAATATAATACATAATACTATAATAATTATAATATAATATAATACATAATAATATAGTAATTATACTATACTATGTATAATACATATATATCTATAATACTATATATAATACTATATATAATATATAATATAGTACAATAATATAATACTATATATTATATATAATATAATACAATAATATAATACTATATATAATATAATACATAATAATATACTAATTATACCAGCACAGACTATGGCTTCATGTATGTGTTTTTCGATTTTCTCGATCTCAAGAGTAGCATTGATGATTGTTTTGAGTCTTATCGTACAGAAATGAACCATTAGTTATAGTGGATTTTAGATGGAGTGTTTTCTTTTTTTACAAAATAATTAAATCTGATCGAGATATATAAAAGTATTTATTAATCTAATTTTTATTTATATATAAATCTGATTTAAAAGTATATATATATATATATATATATATATAAAAGTTTGTTTTTTTGTGAAATAAACCTAGTGATACAAAAATGAACATTTCGTTGTTGAAAATATAAGTCAAAAATGTTTCCTATTATTTGTCACATTTTATTTTCAAATTGAGGTACGCTGTAAATTTTCCAATATCCAATATCAAATATATATCAAATAACCGAAGCTCGAAAACAAGGTTTATCCACTATTTAATTCGCTGCGAAGAGAATTACTATAATAATCAACAGAGTTCACATTAGCGAATAGCAATCGGTAGACATGTTTCGGTGAGGGAAGTATTTACGGCTCGCTCGAGGGTTGAAGCGTTAACGCGCAGATATCGTCTTTACGTTTTCGACAGGATCGGCACGGCCAATTTTGTCAAAATACGGTGAGATTATTCTTTCGTCGAAGAGACGCGCGATCTGGCGTTCGAAGTCCGTAAATATCGACGAACGGATCGGCTGCGGGCGATCACGGTCGGTGGGCTGTGCCTGTAACGGGATCGCCCCGAGGCAGCGTTGTAATAACGCG
>NIPQ01117739.1:0-13382 GCA_002806875.1 Lepidotrigona ventralis hoosana
TTTAATTCATGTAAAATTATTATTCGAGCACGAAATGCTACGGGTTTCCGGTTTGTGGAATGATGTTTACATATTACTATTCAAAATATTCCACAATCATGCTGTCAACATAGAATATATATTTCATGGTCGCATATTATTCTTGGTTTCGCCGGGTTTACATGGAAATCGCTGTATATGTTCATAAGTGTCATTTAATGTTATTTAAAAGGCCTGAAACTGTGGCCGTTACGGCTTTCCGGTACACAGAATAGAGTTTACTGATGTCTATTCAAAATTTTCCATACATATTCTGTCAGTATATCGTTTACGTTTTATAGTCAAATGCTATTCCGCGCATCGCGGGCATCGCAATGGGCGCCATTCATTTCTACAGAAATATCTTCTAATTATATTTATCAGTCATGAAATATTAAGGAGATACGGTACGTTGAGGTTTATAAATGTGCATTCGAAACTTTCAACGTATATTCTGAAAGCATATCATAACGAATTTATTATTTTATAATATTTCACGCATCGCTCGGTTCACTATGAATACCATTTTTTTGTTTATTAATGTTATCTAATGCTTTATGTCTCCTAAAATATTACCGAATGTCGTTACGTGGAATGAGATTTACATATGATCGTTCAAAATATTTCAAATTCATCATGTCAGTATAGTCATATCAATAATTTGGAATTATATTATTCTACGCATGGTATGGAGCACAATGAACACCAACCTATTTTAAAGAAGTATAATATATTTTTTAAAATGCTTAAAACGTTACGGTTTTCAGGAACGCCGAGTTTGTAATGTTTACAGTCCATTTTAAATTTTCCACAATTATATTTTCACTTTAAAATGTCTATTTCGTGGTCTTATATTACTCCACGCACCGTGTAATTCAAAATGGACACTATTATTTGTACATAAATCTCGTCTAATTATGTTTAACGTGCCTGAAATATTCCAGAGTTTCGGCACTTTTAATGAGATTTAGATATATCTGCTGAAAATATTCTACAGTCGTTCTGCCAATATATCATACTGATAGCATGTTCATATATTAATTTACTCATCGTGTGATTCACAGTAAACAATTTTTTCTTACATAAACGTTATGTAATATTATTTATCGAGCCTGAAATATTACGGAATTTCGGTACGTGGAATGTGGATTACATATCACCGTTCAGAATGTTCCACATACGTTCCGATATGTCATAACATTTCTATGGCCTTACATTATCCTACACTATTACGGCAGTATATCATAACGTTTCTATGGCCTTACATTATCCTACACTTCGCAAGTATAAATTCAAAATAGAAACAATTATTTGTAAATCTCATCTTTTTGTACACCGTTATCATATAGTATTATTAATACAGCCAGAAATGCTACTGTAATGTCGTATGTGGAATGAGGTGTACAAATGGAAACTCAAAATTTTCCACATTTTTTTCTGCCAATATGTCATATTGATTTAATGCTCTTATATTATGCTACGTATCGCGGGGTTCACAATGGACGGTAAGTTTTGTTGTACGGAAATGTCGTCTAATATTACTTGTCGTTTCCAGAAGTATTACGGAATACCGGTAAGTGGTATGAAGTTTACATACGATACTTCATATTTTTCCGCATATATTTTGACACTAAATCTTAATGATTTTATAACCTTATAATATTCTACGCATCTCGGGGTTCACAATAAACATTTTTTTCTGTACACAAATATTTTCTAACATTATTTATCGAGCTTCAAATATTACGGACGGCCGGAACGTGGTTTACATGTGTGGATTCAAAATTATCCATATTAATTCTGTCAATATATCATATCGATTTCATGGTGCTATACAATTCTACGAATCGCGGGGTTACGAATGAACACAGTTTCTATTACATAAATATCATCTAATATCTCCTATCGAGAAATATAAGACCATCACATTAATATGATTCATTGATAGATTGAATGTCGAATATTTATTCCCTGAAAAGTACCGGGAGACTGTAATATTTCAGGGTCAATGAATAAGCATGGATCGTCGTTATATATTAGGAAATTGCTTTGGCAGTTTACCCTGTAATGCGTAGGATTATATAACATCACCAGATCGAGATAATATGTTGATACCGTCGACTATTCAAAGAGCATATGCAAACCTCGTCGCACGTACTTGATAACCGAAATATTTCAGTTTGAATAAATAATATTAGATCATCGTTACATATTAAAAATTTGTGTTCATAGAAAACCAAGCAATGCCCAGAATTGTATATATTAGACCATCAGAACGATATAAAATTTTATACGGTGAATGGCGAGAAATTTCAAGGAACACACGTAAAAGTTAATCAACCTACCGAAGAACAGTAATTTTTCAGTGTCGATAAGTAATATTTAATCTTTACTATATATAAAAAAATTTTGTTCATAGAAAACCCCGCAATGCGCAGAAGAATATAAAGCCATCAGATCGCGATAATCTATTGGTACAGTGAATGTCGAGTAACTTCAAGAAGAATATAAAAATCAATCAACCTACCGAATGACAACAACATTTCAGGCCGTATTAGATAGTCGTTATATATTAAGAAATTGAGTCATAGTGATCCTCGCGATTTGTAGAATATAATAGCACCATCACATCGATATGGCATATTCACAGAAATATTTTCGAATACCTTCTTCGTTCAAATGTATATCTTGTACTATACCGTGGACCGTAATATTTCAGGGTCGATGAATAATGTTAGAATACCATTATATATTAAAAAACTGTGTGCATAGCGTGATTCGTAGAATAATGCAAAACAATCTAAACGAGATGATATGTTGATACGGTGAATGTTGAGAATTTCCGAAGAGCATATGTATCCTCAATCCGTGTCTCCTTTAGAATTCAGGCACGATAAATACCATTAGATCGACGTTTTATATTAGAAGTAGTATTCATAGTTATCCCTGAGATGCGTTCAATAATATAAGTTCATCAGATCAATATGACATATTGAGAGAATGATTGACGAAAATATTTAATGGTCATAAATATATTTTGTTCTTCTTACCGGCAATTCGTAATATTCAAGGGCCGACAAATAATATCAAATCGTCGATGTATTTCAAAAAATGATTTTCAGAGCGAACATAAAGTCATACAAGAAAATCAGATCCAGAAAATATGTCGATACCCTGAATGTCGAGACCTTTAAACGGCATATATTAAACTCATTCCACGTACAGGATCACTGTATTTCAGTCTCGATGAATAATATTAGGTGATATATATACAGAATTAAGTGGTGTTAATGGTGTTCCACGATGCGTAGTATACCATCATACCGACATGGTACACGGACAGAAAGAAAGCCGAAAATTTTGAAGTGGCATATGCAACCCTCATTCCACGTATCGGATCACCGTAATATGTCAGGCTTGATAAACAGTGTAATATGATATTTATATAGAATGAAACTGTCTTCATAGTGACCATAACGGTACGTCGAATTGCGAAGTGGGTTATTAGGTTATTGCATTAGGTCCTAATGATATCTTGACATAATGAATGTCGAATGTGTCGAAGTGTCATATGTAAACATAATTCCTCGTTACGAACACCGTTACATTTCAGGCTTGAGAAATAGTATTAGATGTTATTTATGTAAAATAGAATTGAGTTCCCTGGGATGGGTACAAAAATGTAAAACCATCAGATATTGACAGTGTTACTTCCACCTTTAAAAGTTCCTATGCTTCACGACACAATTAGTCATCGGCGATGAGCGCCTGGCCTTTGCGGCTCTGGGATAGTAATGACATTATTTACTTCTTAGAAGTCAACGAGTACTAAATAAAATTTGAACCAAGTTCAGTCTTATGATTTGAGATTAAATCATGATTAATATTCAATCATTGCGTTTAAATCGTGACATTCGGGCGATCATCTCATAATTCACAGCAGTCCAATGATATACTCCAAACGCCGGACGTTTTAACGGACCGAAGAACGGAGAACTACGGTCAAACCAATAGAAATGTTTGACAGATGATCGCGACCAAGGTAAGGACGACCATTAAAGCTATCGCCTGCACAAAGTAATTAGGGCATCCTCAGAGAAGGTAGATTAATATAGCCTTGCTTATAAATCATTCGTTGGCAAGATAAGCCAGCTTGCCGTCAGTATGAATAGGAGTATAAGTGAAATTAACAAAAATATAGACACGATGCTAAAACTAATACATGAAAAAGATAAAGGAGAGGGTATGGAATTTTAAAATTAGCAAATAGACTCAATATTCATTCCTATATAACGGACGATAGCAGCCTACCAGTCCAAGAACGAGTGTAGCAAACGACCGACAGTCCAGATCAATGTGACCGCGATAGTGAAGAAACAAGTTTAGCCAACGGAAAGAAAAAAATAAGAACAATACAGGTACAAATACTACAACAGTAATCCGAACGATTAGAACGCTTAAAGGACAAGATGATTTCGGTGTGGAAGATTTTATACAGGGTATACGGGATGCGAGGCTATAATGCAAGGATAAGCATATGCTATTGAAATTGATACTTTCAGAAAAGGTAACTGAACAGAAAATCGATCGGTTATTTGAAGTTACATAGTTCCAGAGTATTACACGATGCACCTCTTACGCATGTAATACAACCATAACGAGATCAGCAGCCAGATCAAAATTGGCCAAAACTAATGTGCTACACAACGAAAATATTAATGTTTATAATATTCGCAATAGAAGAGTACTCATTGAACTGAAGTATGCAGTACAGTACAAGTACAAAAGTGCACTCAACAGAAGAATAGCAATAGAAGAATAGGAAAACAGAGCCACACAAATTTATATTAACGACATTAAACCTGAAATTGGAACAATTCTGATGGCAAACGAACCGGCTACGATGAAGAAAATACAAGGAAAAGCAATGGAGATAGAAGCCAAACTTAAAGATCAAAGTAGGCGAAGGAACTCATATTAATTGTTGACAAAACCAAATCTGCGAATAACAGATAAGCGGAATTCGATCATGACTACGATTAGAGCTATTACTAAACCAATTGAGAGAAGAGGAGAGGACTGTGGAAGAAGCAGAATGAACAGAACATATGCTGGACTTCGATATATTGGAGGAAGTTTCAAATGACTCATCAGAATATCCGCGAAATTACTTTTGGACGCAGGATCATGTTTTAATATAATAATGCGAGGAGAGACAAATAATCTAATAATAAAACAAAAACACGAAGTTCTAATTGGAAACGGTATTCATAGATCAAAATTCGCGACTAAACCTACGTATTAGGAAAAGAACATCTTTCTCGTGTCCCGATTCCTTCTCTATCCCAGAAAATGGAATGCTGAAACTTGCCTCATTTATGCAGACTTAGCGAAAACTTTTTTGTAGATCATCACTATCTCCCTCTTATTCTTTCAACACCGCGACGTGATGTCTCACTCATCTTTTTTCCCGAAAAGTGGCTTTTAATCGCGAGCCAGACGCAGCGAGTCAAGACACCGCATGCTTTACACTCGAAGAAAAGAGTCGTAAAAACACCTCGAGACCTTTCATCAAAGGACGTCCGATGTCAATGGATCAGGAGCGAAAAGTGTCCAGCGAGAATATCCGGACTCTCTGTTTCCATCCACCTGTCCGTGGCGTTACTACTTTTCCTTGCAAAAAGATATTTCATTGATATCGCGCAAGGAACACATATCTGCACTAAGCTTGCCCTTTACCATAAAGGGCGTAAAATGGAGTTGAGAACGTCACATGTAGCAGTATATAGCAGAGCAATGAGCAAGTTTGGTGATCGAAATGACAACGCAAATTGAATTAAATTATTCGACCTCAGAAATATTTCTTGTATCATCTACGAGCGATTCATTTACGAAGTAGCGGGTGAATTACCGCTTCGAGTAAAATGATACTGCACTGGATATGTCCATCTCGTGAAATTTTGTTGATTGTGTTTTCTTAGCTTGCAACGTTGTTTAAAGCAGTCACACAGTACAGCATATAGACGTTGGCGATACATATTTTCAATCTCTTGAAATATTTTCGCAAGAGGCAGTAGGAAGTTATTAAATTATTGAGAACTCTTTATTGTTACCATTCCTCTTAAGTCGTTGCATTGTTTTATATTGCATAATACCGTATATGCATTCGTTAATAATTGTCAGCAATTATGAAAAATTTTATCATTTTAGATTGCTGAATTTAAGTACAATGGCTCTTCTTTACAGGGGACAGTCAAGTGCAATGGGCTAATGCTCTTCTTCCAGAAGAATATCTATTTCATTACTACTTCGTAACAGAAACATTTCTGCTTTAAGTTCATCCCTGGTACGATAAAGAGAATTCGACATTTTTGTAAAATGAAGATGAGAACGTTACACGCAGATACGGCAGAGAAGTACGCAAATTTGAAGAACGAAATGCCAACGAAAGTTAAATGAAGACTTAATCGGAAATTATTAAACGGAAAACGGAAAAAAGGGGTTAGAGAACTGCGGCAAACAGTTGGCGTCGCGTTCTAATCGAACTTCATCGGCTCGACTCGATTCGATTCGGCTCGATTCGACTCAAAAACTTGCAATTAATCGTTTACTGTGAAATACCATTTGTTGAAATATCATTCGTCCATTGGGCCGTCGACGTTGGGCTTTCGGTTCGCAATTACACGAGATTTAACTTGCGTTCTGTTAAGGAGAAGAAGGTATTGAACATTGAAAGCGTTGGGCCTACCTCTCCTGGTCAACGCGACATTGATTGATTCTCCAACTAAGTGCCGATCGTTCGATTTAGGATAGGATTTCACTGAAATCCGGGAGTGGGTGAGATGGTCACAAATTAGAGAAGAAACCCCCGCGATTATATATATCATTCTTCTCCATCTCAACCTTTATTAATATTATTATTATTATTATTTCGAGCATAGGACAACGAACAGAATTCTTTTAACGTAAAGCAACGATTTAGCATTATGTGTCGTCCCCGAGTAGTAAGGTCATCCATATCGGAATTTGCATTTGTACATTTAAAGAATTCTGCACTAATTCTCTAAATATACTATCTCGATCAGATAGTGTTGTATTACTCTACGCATCACGTTTGGGAGTGAAAAAATTTGTTGATATAAATCAAATATTTAATATTATTCGCCGTCTAAAATATTATAAGCACCTTCGGTGCGGATGAGGCCTTACAAATGGTCATTCATAATAATATACATTCGTTCTAACAATATATTTTCACAATATGACTGTCTTATATTATTCTACGCATCGCGGGTACAAAATGAACAAATTTTTAAATATAAAACAACGACTCGGTATTATTTATCGTCTCCGAAACAATACGCTTCTCCGGTAAGGATCGGGTTTTACATATGAAAATTCAAAACATTCCACATAATTTCCATTAAATATTATCTCCAGCTGATAGTCATATAAAATTCGACGCATCGCGGGGATCACAACGAACAAATTTTTAATGTAAAACAACAATTAAAAATTATTTATATTCCCCGAAATAATACGCTCCTCCTTTACGGATGAGGGACTACATACGATCATACAAAATATTCTACAAACTCTCTGCCAAAAAATTATAACGCACTGATTGTCATATTTTTTTCTACACATCGTGAAGATCACAATGAACATAATTTTTTTAATTACAACGACGATCCAATATTGTTTATATTCCTCGAAATAACACACTTCTCCAGTAGGGATCGTGACAAAATGATAATTCAAAACATTCTACATATATTATGTCAATATTTATCTCGATCTGATTGTCTTATATAATTCTATGCATCGCGCTGATCAAAATGAACACAGTTATTTAGTTTATAACGACGATCCAATATTATCTACAGTTCCCGAAGTAATACGTTACTGCGGCATGTATCAGAACTTACATATGATAGTTCAATACATTCTACATTCATTCTCTAATATATTATATCGTTCTGACGGTGCTGTATTATTCTACACGTTACGGGGATCACAATGAACAAATTTTTTAATATACAACAACGTTTTAGTATTATTTATCTTCCCCTAGATAATAATATCGTCCGGTACGGATCAGGGATTACATGTGATAATTCAAAATATTCTATATTCAATCTATCAATAGATTATCACACTCTAATCGTTTAATATTGCTCTACGTATAGCGGTGATCACAGCGAACAAAATTTTTTAATATAAAACTTCGATTAATACTATTTACCGTCACCAAATTAGTACGATACACCGGTACAGGTCGGGGCTTATATATAACCTTTCAAATTATTCTAAATTTACTCTATAATTTTACTCAATCTGAACCTCAATCTGATAATTTTACTCAGAACCTCCATCTGAACGATTTGGATTATTCTACGCATCGCGTGGAACACAGCTTTATAATATATAAAGACAATCAAATGTTATTTATCGACCCCGAAATAATAGCCTCCACCGATAATGAACGGGGCTTACATGGAATCATTCAAAATACTCTAAAACTATTCTCTCGATATATTATGTCTATTAGATGGGCTTATATTACCCTACGCATCGCTATCAAAGTGAAGAAATTCTTTAATATATAAACAAGAATTTATTATTCTTTATTGTTCCGGAAAATATTCGATCCTCTGGTACGAATGGGGGCTTACATATGAAAATTCAAAGTATTATATATTCACTCTATCAATGGATTACCTGCATCTGACTGTTTATATTATTCTACGTATCGAGCGAATCACAATAAACATATTTTTTTAATATAAAGCAACCATTTAGTATTATTTATCGTCCACGAAATTATACGCTGCTCGGATACAGTTCGGGCCTTACATTTGATCATTCAAAATAATCTATATTTACTCTATCAATATATTATCTCGAAATGAAGGTCATATGTTCTTCTACGCAACGCGGGCATCACAACGAACACAGTTTTTAATATATAACGACGATCCAATGTTACTTATCGTCCCCGGATTATACTCATTCGGTACGTAACGGGACTTACATATGACAATACAAAATATTCTACATTCATTTGTTCAATCTATTATCTCGATCTGATTGTATATATTATTATGCACATCGCGGGTATCAGTTTGAACAAATTTTTTAATGAAAAATAACGATGTACTGATTTTTATCGAACCAGAAATAGTACTCTCCTCAGGTACGGATCAGAGTTTACATATGGTGATTCGACGCATTCTTTCTGGAATTATACTATCTCGATCTGATTGATTCATTTTATTTTACGCATTGTAGGTATCAAATGAACAAATTCATTAATAACAAACAACAATTTAGTATTACTTATCGTCACCGTAATTATACGCTTCTCCGGATCAGAGATTACATACGATTATTCAAAATGTACTTCATTCAATCTGCTAATACATTATCTCCACCTGATTGTTTTACATCATGCTACATATCGCGCGAATTACAACGAAATCAAATTTTTCTTATAAAACAACAACTTTGTGTTATTTATCGTCCCCGAAGTAATACGCACATCTGGTACAAAACGGGATTTATGACGGGATATATGACCATTCAAAATATTCTACCTTCATTCTATCAATGTATTACAACGTTCTCATGGTCTTATAATGTTCTATGCATCGCTCGTTCTAAAATGAACAAATTTACTAGTAAGAACCACGATTTATGAATACCTATTGTCTCAGAAGTTATACGTAAGTCCAGTACATTTCGGAGCATACGTAAGATCATTCAAAGAATTCTACATTCATTTTATCAATAGATGTTGTCCCTCTGATTGTATTATATAATTCTACGCATCGCAGGGATAATAACTACAATTTTTTGGTATATAACGACTATCAAATATTATATATTTTCCCCGAATTAATACTACCCACCGGTTCAAAGTAATCTACCTTCATTCTAGCAATGTAGTATTTCAATCTGAAGGACTTACATTATTCTACGCATCGCGAGGTGCAAAACGAACAATTTTTTAAATATGAAGCAACGATTTAAAATTATTTATTTTTTGCAAAATTATACAATCCTCCGGTTTGGGGCTGTCATATAGTTATTCAAAATATTCTATATTCGCTCTATCAATACATTATCACGATCTGATGGTCTTATATTATTCTGTGCAAGGCGGGTTTCAAAATTAAGCAATTTTTTAATGTAAAACGTTGAATTATCAATACTTATTGTCTCCGAAATTATTCTCTCATCCGGTACGTCCGGGCTTACATATGGCCACACGAATTATTTTTTATTCACTCTATCAATAGACTACCTTTAACTGATGGCCTTATATTATTCTACGCATCGCGGGGATCTCAATGAACAAATTTTCTAATGTAAAACAACAATTTAGTATTATTTATCGTCTACGAAAGTAAAGGTTCCTCTGGTACGGAGCTTACATATGATCATTCTACATTAACTCCGTCAACATATTATCCTCCTCTGATTTTCAGATAGCATTCTACTCATAGCGGGGATCACAGTCGGCACAATTTTTTGATATATAATGACGATCATGGTAATGCTCATGCCTTACACTTGGTCATTCAAAATATTCTATGATTACACTGTATATAGGTTATTTAACACCGAGGTCCTTATATTATTCTATGCATCGCGGGGAACCCAATGAACAACTTTTTCGGTGTATAGGCACTATACTCTAATATTGTTTCTCTTTCCCGAAATAATACACTCACCCTTTAGTGAAAGTGGCTTACGTATAGTGCTTCGAAACACAGAATATTCATTCTATCAATATATTATCTCGATCTGATAGTGTTATATACTATCACTATACTATACTCTAAGAAACGCAGAGAATAAACACAATTAACACAATTTTATGATGTATAACGTCACTACAATATTATTTGTCGTCCCCGAAGTGATACCCTTTTCCGGATCGTGGCTTAGATATCGTCAGACAAATTATATTACGTTCATTATATTATCTCATTTCCTCAATCTAATTGCTTCATGTGATTCTATACAATTCGGGGAACACAATGAAAATAATTTTTGCTTTGGTATCGTCAATCCAATACTCTTATCGTTCCAGAATTAATACGCTACAACGGTTCGGTTCGGGGCTTCCATAATATAATTCGAAATATTCTACACTCTTTCTATTAACAGAATATCACCCTCTCATGGTCTTATATTATTCTGTATTATATACATTGTCGAAATCAAAACGATCACAATTCTTTCTATATAGCCATGATCCCCTATTGTTCATCGTCCCAGAAGTAATACGCTTCTCCATTATGAGACTTTAAGTACATATGATAATTCAAAATATTTTACGTTAATCTGGTCAATATATTATTTTGTTCTGATAGTCTTATTCAGCGCATCACTGGTTAAAGAATAATGACACAATTTTTTAATATATTACAACCGTACAATATTATTTATCGTCCCAAAGGTAAAGCGCTGTTCTAATACGGCTCGGCTTACTTATGATAATTCAAAACATACTAAATTCTGTCCATCAATAGACTGTTTCCCTCTGACAGTCTTATATATTTCTACGCATCGCGAGGATCACAGTGATGCAATTTCTTTATATATAACATTGATTTATAATTATTTATCTTCTTCGAAGTGACACGATTCTCCTGTGAGGTTTAGAATTAACCAACTAACTTAAGCTTGAAGTATTACGGAGTTGCAGTACGTGGAATTGTGTTTACATTTGACAAATTAGGACATTCCACATTTATTCTGTCTATATGTCATTTCGGTCTGGTTGTTTTACATACTTATACGCATGGCGGAACACATCTTCACTACGAACACATCTTCACTACGAACACATCTAATTGATATATAACAATGGTCTAAATTATCGATCCTGAAATATTAAGCTGTTCCAGGAAATTAGGTTTACAAATGCTGTTTAAAACTCTCGACACTCACCGCATCAATAAATTGTCGCGTCGAAATTGTCTTATATTATTATATGCATCTCCGTGTTCTCTATATAAAGAATTTTTATTACATAATAGTGGTTTACCATTATTCAACGACTCTGAAATGTTATAGTCTTCTAATACGTGTACTGAGGCCTACATATGGCATCAAAAAACATTGGCATTCACCGTACCAATAAATTACATCGTTCTAGTGGGCTTATATTATACGCATCGCAGGGATCACTATCGACACATTGGTATAAAATATTTTAATACATTATTACGTTCTAAAGTTATTTATCTACCTTGAAATATTACGGTGTTCCGGTAAATATAATAAATATAATAAATATGATAAATAATAAATATGGTTATTGAGAATTCTCGACATTCGTGGTAAGAGTATAATATATCGGTCTGATAACTATGGTGGTCTTATTTTGTACTACGCCTTGAAAAGATTACTATAAGCATGATTATTTAATATGCAACGTTATGTCTAATATTATTTATCGGCGCTGAAATGCTACGAGGTTCATTTACGTGGAATGACGTTTACATATGCTGCTTGAAAATTCACGACATTCAAAGTATCAATATATTGTCTCGATTAGTTGGACATCATTATATTGTCGATTAGTCATCCCAAGCATCACTGGAATCACTATGAACACACTAGTGTAAAATATAACGACGGTCTAATGTAACTGATCAAGCCTGAAATATTACGGTGTTCCTGTATGTAGAATGTAGAATGAGGTATACATACGACTGCAAAAATTTTCCACATTTATTCTGTCAATATAGTCATATAGATTTTGTGGTACTATATTACTCTCGGCATCGCGCGACTCACAATTAACACAATTTCTTTTACATAAATGTCACCACGTATTATTTATCGAGCCTGAATTACTACGGACTTCCGGTACGTGAAAAGATGTTTACATGTCAATTCAAAATCTTCCACATTCACTCTGTCAATATATTAAATCGATTCTATGTCCTTTATATTATTCTAGGCATCGTGGGGTTTACGACCAATACTATTTTTTTACATGAAAATCTTTTAACAACATCTATCATGCCTAACATACGACAGATTTCCGGAACGTGACATGAGGTTCACATATGACACGACAATTTTTTTCACACATATTCTGTCAATATGTAAAAACCGAATCTGCGGTCTTATATTGTACCACGTATCGCCTGGTTCACAATGAACACCATTTGTTTGTACATAAATTTCATGTGACATTATTTACAGAACCGAAAATATTACGGGCTACTGGTACTTGGAATGAGGTCTACTTATAAACATATAAATTTTCCACATACATTTTATCAACTTATCATATCGATTTCATGGTCTTATATTATTCTACGCATCTCGGCCCTCACAAT
>NIPQ01117760.1:0-13309 GCA_002806875.1 Lepidotrigona ventralis hoosana
CGAATGAAAGGGGCACTGGAGTGGCTTGCTAGCTGGCGGTGCAGCTATTTTTTCTGCTAATGGCGGACAGAGAGGCTCGCGAGTGCAAAACCGGCAAGCAAGCTGGAAGAGAAGCTGATGGGCGAAAGCGCGCCCATCGAGAGAGAGAGAGAGAGAGAGAAAGCGAAGACTGAGCTTAAATAACCCCGCGAGAGGAAGAAAGAGAGGAGAAAAAATACGAGGATAGCTCCGGTGGATAGTTCGACTTGCCTCGCTGCTGTTGAATGATACCGGTCGAGAGTTTGACGGACGGTAATTTTTAATCAGTAAAGCCGTTCCCGGGCTTTCGTGTGCGACCGTGTAGCGCACGAGAGTAGCTCTGGTAGGCACGTTTCGATGAGCTCTCGGCTCGAAAAGAGGCGCGTATCGATGATAAACTCGCGCATGATAGACGAATGCTTTTCACTGAAGGCATCCTTTCGATTCATTCTGGTTTAACGTTGGCTGTGGACTCGTCCGCCTCTCATGGTTGCCTTAACCCTTCCCCGGGCAGAATGGAACTTGCCGAAACAAGCGGAAAGCGTGAGAGCACCGTTGCATCGTTGTTGTGTCGAGATCGCAAGCACTGCTTGAAATTTATGCAGCTGACATTTGAAAATCGATTTACGAGTGGATTCGATTACTCGCAATGTGTCCACGGACCTAACTCGAGCACGCAGCACCGCTTATATAATCGAAATTTTAACCACTTCGGTTGGAATTTAATCGACGAATAAATCGACAAAATTTTGGTCTCACATGTGAGAAATGTCAATTCTAATTGTAGACATCAAATGATTATATATATTATTGTTTGTAAGTATTTGGTTTCGATTAGAAGTGAACACTTTCAACAGTTGCATTTTCAATTATTATGACGGAAGAATGTATCTCCGCTGTTAATTCTTCACTTCTTTCGATGAGTGAGCTAAAACAAACATCGTGACACTCCATTGTTTTAAAATCCGTACGTGTAAGATACATCTGCACTTTGAGCCACTTAGAAGATTAAGTCTCTACAGTCTTTCAGTTATTTTCTCTTTAATTATATCCCATCGTATCAATATTTTACTAGATAGATATTCTTCAAACTTATTATCAACCTATTATATCTAGATTTGCTCAAATCAAGAACAGAAACCAAAATTCGATAGACAGTCTCGTCTGGACATGTTCAAATATTCGTGGACAGTTTATGCGTTGAAATTTAACCTCTACACTAATTTCGATGACTTTTGATCGTTGAATTAATATCATTTACAATATTCATCATCTCACGAATATTTAGTAAAGATTGAAGAGTCTGAACTTAATTTAACAATGAAGTGTTGTACGTGCATACGTACATATATACACACTGAATGAATGTGAAATACATACACAGTATCACATCTCTTTACTTACATTCAGCTTGTGCATTCTTTGACATTACTCCAGAAATATACTGGTTGCATCACATGGATCCAAGCGGAGCAATTAGTTTCATCGTAGAAATGATATCGCTTTAGAGACAATTAGCTTTTTTTTTTGTCATAGAAACTGTACAAGGTTAATTCTATTCGCGTCTGTGTGCATCACGCGAGAATGAGAACTTTCATGGATAAAATTAATTCTCCAACATGCCTCTTTGGATTATTTTTTGACGTTTTTCTGTTTGCGAAACGAGGATCTGCCTGGGCGGGTATTAGTTCTACGGCATTTTCTTTTCGCCTCATTTTCTAGATATTCGTGTTTCCCCTCGTTGTGAATATGCAAATTTTTACGGACTAGGTTAATTCTACTGCGCCTCACTTAGAGATAATCATAGTCTTTGTTTCATAGAGACGAGATTTAGAGAGATAGAGATAAACTCAAGATAAATTCTGTCGATCATTTTCTATCGATTTACTTCTTTTCCGATCGTGTTAGAAATAATGGAAAACAGGAATTCACACGAGCAAGATTAATTCTACCGCGTCTTTTCGAATCATTTCGAATCGAATCATGATAATTATGTTTTCCACTGTGAAAGTGCGAATTTATATAGATTTTTATATAATTTATAATTTATATAGATTAGATTATATTCTACTACAAATTAATTCTTTTCACTAAAATACAATTTAACTAAGACTATTTTTTTTTATATGCTACATCTTTCGCAAACAACTCTACTGAAATTACTTTTGCTCTACACTAAAAGAAGAAAAGCAGAAAAATTCTTCAACATCGAGATAAATTAACAGTTAGCTGTGCTAAAGAATAGCAACGCGAAATACTCTATTTAAACGTCAAAGGCCGTGGTTGTTCCAGTATTAGTTGTTCCATTAAATAGTTTTCTCCCCCCATTAATATTAAAATATGAGGAGCTCCACCTAGTAATTGCATTTTTCCATCGCAACGAACAAAATTAGTATGTAGCACGCGTGACGTAAATACACAGAGAACGCGGAGAATGTTTATGCCGAAGTATAGCATAGGTAGCGATGAGATTTACAGAATGCATAAAGCAGAATGGGATGCATGGCGCCACGGGGAAATTTGGCTGCGCTTGGCTGAGATTGTGTATTGTACGTGAGAGATTCCTAAGAATACGAATATGACTGAAAAGGGGAGGATATATTCCGGATGAATCGGCCGAGGGATCGAGAAAATCGTATTTTGAAAGTCGAAGAGGGAGAATTTTGAATGACGTGGGGATTATATTGTGGGATGATACCTCTGCCACAATACTGTCATTATTATTATTATTATTTCACTCCATCTAATTCTATTCCATTTCATTTTGTTCCCTGTTGATTTGGAAAGCTATCTCGAGGGTAGTATTAATTGTATTGTTATTTGCAACTGATGGCAGATAATGGTTTCATCGATAATGAAGATTATTGTTGATATTGATTTAACTGCTGAAGCCTAATGTCAATGATTTGAACTGCTTGATCATTTTCACACGATTTGAATTGTGTTAATTGTAGTGTTTAAATGGGTTTGACAATGATTTTTGTAGCTTTAATTGATAATGGCAGATAAATTCACGAAACGCGTAAATTTATGAAATTTATGAAATTTAATATCACGATTGTTGAAATATGCAACTTCTGCTTGCACACCTCTGACGAGACAATTTATTATAATGTACATTCTCCTTTCATTTTGTTGATTTTCATCCAATATTTACACAATTATACAGCTTTTGATTAATCTTATTTTAAGATGTAAAATATCGATGGTAACTGGAAAACACTGAAAAAATTAATATTAATCATTTGAATGTCAATACTTCATTTTATTCGCTTGATTTACTATTAATTATGTTATCAATTATAAAAGCCTAACATTTCGTCCGTATTTCTCTAAATGAATATTTTTAACAAACTTCTGAAATTTGAAAGTGATTTGTTCATGATTTGTAAACGATCCACAATACTTTTCACTGGCAACAAATTTATTCAATCTTAAAATATCCAACTATTCTTTGTATTCTAAGATCATCCAACTAAAAATAGAAAGGCTTGAAAATTGAGTAACCTAATTATTATTAAAAAATTACAATTAGATATCTGATACTAAATGGATCGTGTTATGCATGATCTTTTGCCCAATATTTATACTAAAGTATTTTGTCAAAACTCACTTATTCGTGAGATTAGAATATAGGAAAAAATTGGATTTAGATTTGAGAACAAGAGGAAATGAATCATTGCTCGCGTATAATTTCTTGTCTTATTCAATACCCTTTTATTCGTCCAATAAAGCGAAGCGTTAAAACATTGGAAAAATATTTCCAAAACTGGAAAAGCCAGAACGTTTACACCGCTCCTCCATTTCACTTTAAATTAACCGATTTCCAAACCGTTGTTCCAATTTGTTTCAATGAAACATATTATCTCGCGTATGATTGCCACGATTGCGAAACCACCCTCGTTTACAACTACGAAAGCTGCAGCGTTCCTCATCCACGTTTAATCCATTAAACACTCGTATTGAGGATATTCAACGACACACACCTCGCGAATTCGCCGACTGTTTTTACGTATATCGCAGCAATTTATCCCGCGGTTCAATTCGGCCCGCGTAAATCTTCCGCGTGTTTTACATTCTTCATTTCCGAAACGGACGCGTCGCCCAATATATATTCGGCTACAGAATTCGTCTCTCATCATTATGCTGTTTCTTTCGTTCGCCAGAACTCGTCAGTTCTGGATACGTGCAACAAGTAAAAGATTAACTAACAGTCACAACAATTTTAGCCTTGTGTAATTTTTAATTTGACTAAATTTCACACCGAAGAGGGAATGCAAAGTGCGAAATAATTGCTCGAATTTTTGTAATATAATTTCTGCAATATGTAATACAAATTTTTAATTTCGTAGCCATCTCAAGGGTTTAAAATACTTCGACTCGGGTGTGATGTTATTTGAAAATTCATTTTGTTTGACAGTGACGCTGTTTATCTGGCAGATTAGGTCAGATCGAAATAGGCAACCATCTTCTGTTTTTAGAAAATCCTGTACGAGTTTATTTAAGTTATGTTTCGTTTAAGAGGATATCTCCTGCGGAATTTTTCATGGAAAGAAATGTTACCCTTAGAAACTTCTTCAAAAAGTGTTCTCATGGGACAGATATTTTAGAATCTCTGTAATAAAAGTTCATTCAGAATGGAAAGCCATTCTGAATGTCTATTAAAAAAAGATTCTATAAAATACATAATAAGAATGCCAAAATATTAAACACTAATTTTATTTAACAATATCATATGTTGCTGAAAGTTCAGTTTCAACTCTGTATTGTAACGTAATAACGAAGCTGGTCGGAACGTAAATATCATTCAAATATATGAATTCGGTAATATTAGCGTTCTATAAAAGAGAAACAGTAAACAAATTTTGAACTGTAAATTATCAGTTTACGTAATATATTGCGAATAAGAAACATATTCAGAATATGAATTTAACTGTGACAATTGTTTAATATTATTATTCCTTGAATAGTTGTCGGTATTTGTTACAATAATTCAGAGTTTTTTTTTTTAATAAAGTGAAGATATTCTTTAAAGAAGTCCCACGGTCCAAAAAAGAACCATAAATTTTTTGCAAGTATATTGAAAATATTTGTTTGAAACGTGCGAATGGGAAATATTGATTGAGATAACAACTTAATTTAAAAATAATTTAGAAATAATTATTTGAAACAATATTTCACAATCTGCTAGACTCGACGAAGGAATTTATTAAATTTATAGAACATTCTACAATATCGTATTTGTCGAAAACGTATCCTAATCCTTTAAATATCGTAAAAATTCGACGAAATACTTCGTCGCGAGAGAAACCAAAAACGTAATTATTTCGAGTAATTATCCATCTTGAAAAATGTGTAATTGAAATATTGCACATAACAAACACCCTCGTAAAATCAAATGAATATCTCGAGCAAAGATAATGAAGATAAATAATTATTTTAAATTAACCGAAACAACACCGTGCGAGAGATAACGTGAAATATCTCATCACGCGTGTAAAGAGGATATTTATTTCAAACTCAAATTATTCCAAGTATATCGTGTGAAAAAAAAATATATAACACGAGGCTAAAAAAATAAATTTCAAACAAACCGCAAATGCTGTCACTTTTAATTTCAAGTATCATCTGGCCATTTGACCGGCGAATTTGAAATACGCGCGGTTAAATTACGTCGGACGAGGGAAATTAAAAGGAAACAAAGGGAAAGAACCAAAAGGGCGGCACAAAGTTTGTGGATGGCCTTCGACAACGTGATTCTTTGTTTTGTCAGCTTATTGCAACAATGTTGACGTTGGTAGTCAGATTCAATTGAGATGGTTTCCTGAATATCCGAGAAGAAAAGGCGAATAAAAAGAAAACAAGAAAAAAAAAAAAAGAAAGGAATTGCAAAGTGTGTCGATGGAAGGTTGGCACTTTGACACGGTGCGATTAAATTTGTTTTCCACGCAACTTGTGGCCGCGTTCACTGTCAAAGGGGAAGAACGTTTAACGTTTCATAACATTAGGATTAATAATAATTAGAAACAATAATTTTCCAATTATTTCAAAAACTTCGTTCCATCATCAAAACGAGAAGTTTGTTTCTGAAGAAATACGAGATCTAATATACATATAATAGTTGAAGTGTCTTAATTTACTTACAAAGCTCAAAAATAAGAGTTTCTTTATTTGAAGAATTGACAAAAGTAGATCTCGTCATACTGTTTGCTAAAAGTGTTGTCCATTTAATATATTTAGAGGAATAAATGCATATAATTACACGTGTATTAATCAATCCAAGATCCAAGCGACGATTTATCACAAATGGACTGCAAATTTTTAAGCATTTATGGAATTTGCAGAAAATGCACGCAAATGAAAATAATTTTCTTAGATTCTATTCTTTCAATTGCTTCCATAAAAAAGAAAATATAAGAATGCATAAACGTACATTTCGATTTCTTTAAATTTTGAAATGCTTGGAATTACATACGTAGCGAACACATAAAATTCAGTAAAATTTCACACGAAATCTTGCAACTTCCATTTAATATTAAAAAAAAAAACTTGGTAATATGAATAACGGGTTGAGAGTATGGATTTTTTTTTCATTCGCTAATTAATAACTGACGCGAATTTCATATGCATATGTGTACGTACGGTTCAAGATCTCTGGTAGACTCTAGTATTTTCCAGCTTGCGCTGGCTTAAAAGCGATCCCTTGCATCAACAAGTTAGCTTCGGTTCCGGCCGGCACCGCCAATTCATTCCTTCGTCCTTTATACCGGGATCACAAAGGGAGGAGAAAAAAAAAAAAGAAAAAAAAATAGGGCGAACAAGTGCCTGCTAATTAAGTTACGCTCGATCCCTCTTTAAGTGGTTTAAGAGCCGATGTTTCCACGGTGGCGCGGGAGATGTACCAGAACAAAAATTTTCTAACGACGGATCGGAAAAAAAAAACTATTGGCTAGCTTCTTTGCGATTGTTTTGTGAAAACGAACGATACGTTAACAAAAATCTGTTTCAAATCAGTAAATAGTTTGCTAAGAGTACAAAAGCGACAGCAGCAACTTTCAATCACGAGTTATACAATAATAATACGAGTAATTCGAGAATCAAGAACGTCTCGTATATTTGAAAAGAATATAAAATATTTTCGATGATTTGAAAACAAGCGCCTCTTTGTAACGTTAACACGATACCGTTCGATAATATTCCAGTAAAAAGGAGGATATTTTGTAATTTTTTTTTTTTTTAATTAACGTAATTACGTAATAAAATGCAGATGAAAAGCATGTGCCTATACTTTTTGTGAATTTGTTCGTTCGTCACACAGTGGTGATTGCGAATCATTGAATTCCTTCTGATACAAATTTGAAAGCATCTGAATACTATCTTAATACTGAGATAGTTTTTTAGATATTATTTTATTATCGATATTGGTTATCATTATTAGAACAGAAAAGATCCATACGATTTCTCAGAATAAAAATTAAGCACACGTACACTCTACCAACATACACGTCTGTGCAAATTTGCAAATTCTATCAAACTTTAACTTTTGATTCGATTTAATTTCCTTACTGATCACTCTCAGCAAACGGACACGAAGCACGAAATCAAACTGAACAGCTGGAATTTTTGTAATTACAAAAGTCACCTGTAATCTCGCGATTTATTACTTAAGCTTTATTATCATTACGATGGACGAGCTGTAAATACAATTTCAGTCGGAGAAATGTAGGTCATTTTGAAAAACGCATTTACAATATAAGACGAGAGATATATTTTCTTTAACTTTCAGAGACAAAAGTTTGACGCCTGATTTTACATTGCACTTTGAATCGAAAACGCTAAAAATGTGTCTCTGTTCCGAGTTGCACTCCCCTGCTCGTCCATCAGAGAGTTCAAACTAGCGCTCCTTTGCACGCCCCATCAGAGTTATTAACAATGCCAGTTCCTGCTCGGCACTCGTTGCTCGTTCACGATGGATAATGGGACTGTCGATCGAGTATCTAAAACTCGGAATCCGCCCCGCGAACGACACTGTCCTCGTTTTCGCATTCTCGTGTTTTCTAGTTCCTTATTTGCGAGTGGCGCGCGCAACGGGAAGCAATCTTGGTCTCGAGCGCGTACAAAATACCGAAAAACATCCCGTTCCGTGAGAACTGATATTTCCCAGCAATTTCCTCTCATTCCGCCTGGCCACCGACGAAAGTATTTAACAAAAAATAAAAAAAGAGAGAGAGAGAGAGAAAGGGGAGAATAAAATTTACAGGAAAGGTAGCGCGCCGTTTTTCAGAAAAATCGAAAGAAGGAAATTCGCCTGGCTCAGCGGTCTCCTCTCTCTCTCTCTGATACTTCGCCGCAATTCCCTTCCATTTCGTGTCCCCTCAGAGTGAAGCACTTAAAGGGGAACAAAGAATATAAAGAATATAAAGTCAGCGGTGGCCTGAAGAGCCAGGGCGTGTGGCTCTTTTCCTACGGAATCAGAAATTTTTCAGCTTCGTGGCTCTTTCCTGTGGCACGTTGCACGATTTTTCACTCAACAATCGCGGACTACCGGTCGGACAAAATCAGTGCAAAATCACTGCGTGACGCACTTCCATAGTGAAATCAACCCTCTGCAACGTTGCTTGAAGTCACTTGAAAGTTACGTGTCTGTGCACAATCAGTCGCGAAAGTCTGCAATACGGAAGTTCGGGACTCACGAAAATATTCGAATACTTGGCACGCAACCACCTTTCCTGTATATTGTACACGCGTTGCACTTTGAAATTCGTAAACGACGACTGGAGGGAATGATTTAGAAAGTTCGAGGGGAATAATCAGAGATAATAGATAAGCGATGAAATAAACTGAAAATAAAACGAGTACGTTAACGATGTAAGATTTATCTATTATTGAAATTTAGTATTTAAAAACGTCTTTAAAGATTTATGTATTTATTAGAGAAAATGCTTGATAAACTTTACTTTTACGACAATTATAATTATTGCACAATAATTATTATAATATCTTACGTAGCATATAATTTACGTTACAATATATACAATTATAAAAAAAAATATAAATAAACGATCATGTAATGTATATTATATCATAATTTTCATATTGTAATATCTTGTAATAATTTTCACATGTCTTTTTCCTTCTCCACAATTGTTTCGTCAACCAAAACCGATAAAACAATCGTTTCCAACCTTCGATTCCGAATGGTTGACGAAAATATCGGTGATGTGTGCACCTAATACGCAATCGAAAGCGAAATATTAAAACGACGTTAAACAAATGTGGAACGACGATTTAATGCGCACGGCCACGTTTCATTACCCCTTCCTTTTTGAACGCGACCGCGCGGAGAGAAACGTATCGATATACCGTTAAATGATTGTTTTTCGAATATATACATACCGAACCGTCGATTATGCGTCATTTTTGTAATATTTCTTCGTCGGTTGTTTCACCGTTTCAACCATTTCGCGGTATATTTCATATAATCGTTACGGCTTTTATGAAACGTTTGGAAAATCAATACCTTTGTTGTGACAGATTCTAGTAAAATGAATGTGATTACGTTACGTAAATATGGAAAAATTTTCTGGGACGGATTCAACGCGATTACGCAATTTGGAATAGGTGTGCGTGCGATAATAAACAGCGTTTACTGTTTGATAGATCGTTTTCTCCTTCGCAAAAAAAAAGAAAGAAAGGAAATGCCTTTAGGCTCGAGAATTAATTAAAATTCCTCTAAAATCACGGCTTTTGAAAGAAGTTGCGTAATACCTGGCCAGATATTTTTCGCGCACCAATCTCCGCGATATCCCGGTATTTATTGCTCATTGAAAAATGCCTGAGTTCTAATTGTTCCAAACATTTCGTCCGTTTTGTAATTAAAGCTACGCACTGTTGAAGGGATATTTTATTAACAGAGTTGCGATCTACGATCAAAAGTGACGATCGGAACAAAGAAAATCTGAAGAATTTTTATGAGTTGCATCAAATTCTTATTCGAAGCTAGCGGCGGACTTTTATCTGGATAATAATTTTAACTATCAAGTTTCGAGACATATTCTACAATTACGTTTTAAACAGAACGTGAAATAAATTTAAATATTAAAGCGAGGAAAAATGCGGTAATTTCATAAAATTGAATTACACCTAATTGAATTTATAATACAATTACGCGTCCCAGAATAGAAAAGAATTTTATTTCATATACGTACGAATCAATTCTGAAGTTTTATACACTATTACAAGTTCATGTAGCGAAAATTAAAGAAGAGGGTAGAGGAGAAATTATATCATCGATCTTTGTAAAGTTTAACATCGACAAAAAAGAGTGTCATTTATCAAATGATTAATTAAAAGAAGTAAAAAGATGGTAACGGTTTCTGAGAAGTTTCGTATTCAATTTTTGTGCATTTAAGGATACAAAAATAAAGAGAATGCACAGAAATATATAATAAATTTCTATCTATACTCCATTTCTTTAATTGTGCCCACAGAAACATGTAATTGATGAAAAAATATGAAATCGAAAAAAATCACAAAGATATTGAAATCAAGGGAATTTGAAAGTCACGAAGAGATCATCGAGGACATATAAATATCATGAACTGTATGAACGATCATCGAGATCGCATAATTCATCAAGATCTCGTCATTAATGATCGTTTAACGGTAATATAAGTATGAAATATCCAAGCAATCGTGTGCCTTTAAAACGACACGTTTGATAGCTTTGATAATTTTCATATTGAAACACGTTTGTTACGTTATTTAAAAAATAGTTTAAATGAAGAAATTTTGCACTTGTTGAATATTTTAGCATGAAAAAATATCACCATGTTATATATATATAACAGATTAACATATTACATTATGTTAATATATGACAAATATAACACGATATGTTTATATGTTAACGTAAACGTTATATATAGTAACACAAATTGCATTATTATGAAAAAGATGTTAATTTAATCGATCAACTATGCAGAATGTTTTTGGAAAAAGATCTAATACATAGAAATGCACAAAATATCCCAAATACATAAACGGAACGTTCCGTTTTCCAAACTTTTTACTTTCATTGACTTTAATTATTTTTCCGATCATCGATGGCGACTTTTAATATTTCAACTATTCAACGGAACTGTATCTCTCACATCAGCACATCTCTTCCGACTGAACAGTTAATGAAATTCAAAGAAATTTCAATAACTGTTGCCTCGTTCTTGATGGACGATGATAAAAGTCGATATCCGTGCCGAAAATTATTGATTATTGATCCACCCCCTTCATTCAATCTTTATATTCAGAGAAGTGAAACAGATCCTTCCCCAAAGAATATAAGATACATACAATTAGCCAGAGAGAACGCCTTTACCAGAATCTGCGAGAAAGAGAGAGAGAGAGAGAGATTCGAAAGGGGAGGTCGTAGGGAGAGTCGGCTTTACGGGTGTCGACATTACCATTCCATGGTGGTGGCACCGTGAAGAGAAGACCAAGAAAGGGAATAAGAGAGGGCCGTTTTCTCCTGTCGCATCCCTCCGTTTCATCCAGGCCGCGTCTTTGCCTTTTGTCTCGGACTTACGAGCGCGAATAATGCGCGGGAATGGGCGACGAGCGAGAGCCGTTGGAAGAAAGAGGCTGAGGAGAACGAAAGCGAGAGACGTCGGTGAGCGAAAGAATAGCGAGTGTTAAAGGGTCCATCGCGAGAAGGGAATCTCTCTCTCTCTCTCTCTCTGTCACGATTCGGTGGTATCTGCATTGCGGTGTGAGGAAGAGAGAGAAGACCGGGGCCTCTTATTTTGTTGCAGCGACGACAAGGAAAATGAGTGCCCCTGATAATTAAACCCTTGGCCCATGGAAAAGAGAAAAGCTCGGCCGTTTTTTTTTTCTTTCTTTCTTTTCGTTGGAAATTTTGATTAATCGTACACGCAGGAAATTAAACGTGCTTTGCGCGCTGCGAGGTTGATACGCGGGATCGTAGCCACGCGTAACACGACCGTAACCGAGTGTGCTAGACGTGAAATATATTCTTCAATAAAGCTACTTCATTTCCTGCGTGCCTAAATACATTATTCGTGTACCGGAGATAAAGAGAGAAAAAACGGAGAAGAGAGAGAACTCGAGCTGGCCTCGAGCTTTCTTCCCTCATCCCACGGATTATGATGTTATACCTTAACTATAAGATTTTTTCCCCCTTAACTCGCGAATTTGGAACTAATTACGTAGAACGTTGGAAATAAAATGGAAAAAGTGAAAATTATTCGTCGAAGATTCTTTCTTTGTCTGAGGATTCTTTTCGTTCTTAATAAATCATTATATTATCATATTAGCAAGGGGAATTTACTTCGGCCGAGAACTCAAGGCTTTAATATTATTGCACACGTGTCTTTAGCGTTACATTTTTATAGTATTGTATAATTTTTAGTTCGACTTTTAGCGTGATGAAAACAAGTAATGAACACTATGTTCCTGTATGCTCTGAATAAAATGATAATTAATTAATAATCTCCCCCTCTAAACGAACCAAAACTCTCTGATTGTAGAGGATTAATTCTAGCTAAAACCTGGCAACTAACAACCATAATAAATTATTTATCGTTTTTCTGACGAGTTACCGTGAACTGCCAACTCACACACGATTATTATAAATATCGAATAACTTGACTGATTGTGAGTACATATTGAACCCCATCCAAATCTTCCAAATCGATGCACGAGGAGAGGAGAGTCGGGCATGAACGGACAAAGGCGGAGGGAGGATAGGAAAACTGGAATTGTTTCGTTATGGCGAAATGGAAGGTCTAGAAAGACAAAAAAAAAAAAAAAAAAAAAAAAAAAAAAAAGNAAAACAAAACGGCGGATAAAAATGCGAAGAGCGAGAGATGAGAAGGAGAAAGTTCTCAGCGCGAAACTCGACCGACTAACGACCATCTGGCTTTGGCTAGCACTCGCGGCGCATTGATCCTACCCAGGCTCTCTCATTGCTGCTTTCAAATAAATACTGGAAGAATACCCACTTGAAGGAGGCTCGCTAAAATTATTCTCGTCGTTCCATTATCATTAAGTGGCCGTTCGCGGAGAGGGCACTTGCTTGGCTGCGTGTGCATTCGCGCGTGCACGCCAGAGATGGGAGAACCGGTTGGCGACGAAACGAAGAAAAATGACGGAAGCGTTCCGCCGGAAGTTGCGGGGATCTCGATGATAATAATTCATGGTCTCGATCGTTTCGCCTCGCGTTCAGCCGAGATGTTCCAGTGTTTTCCAATCTCAGGGAGGCTCGTGTTTTCGGGGG
>NIPQ01117792.1:0-13245 GCA_002806875.1 Lepidotrigona ventralis hoosana
CTATAAAAAAAAAAAAGAAAAAAATAAAAACGCGCGCCGAGGAAAATTATAACTCGTTGAGATGTTTAGAGAATCTGGCGTTTCAGCAATATGACCAGGCGAAGGAAAATTCGTTCTCGAGCAGAAATAATATGGAACGAATTAATTGCTTTCATGAGAGCGCGCCCGGGAATTCATTGTATTAAAATGGGAAAAATTAAATGGAAACAGAAGTGTTCGCGTTTTAATAAAAATAAAAGCGACGGCACCGGAGGTTTATTTATTATTTTGCCCAAGCTCTATCGATGAAATATGGCTCTTTATCAGAATGGAAAATCCCGCTTTATTTATCTGTTTTTAAAAGCTATTATCACGAATCTCGATATAAACATTCTGAAATTCAGATGAATAAATTGACGCTGTTTAGCGCCAATGGAATTGAAACGTAACGTAGTTCCCCAAAAAAGGGAAAATTTCGTGGCTTCTGATTGAAGAGAAAAAAAAGAAAAAAAGAAAAAGAAAGGAAGAGAAAAAGAGAAAGAAAGATGAGGGAAGGAATCGGTGAAAAACGCGACGGGAATGACCGAGGGAGCTTTAACCAAGCGTCGATTGATTTTCACTTAATATCGATCGTGTCGATTGAAAGGTGCTCGCAAAACCGAGCGAATTTTAATTACTAGCTGGCCCAGAAAAGATCAACGTCGAGCAATCAACTTAACCGAAACTTATATAACGGCTTTTATAATTCGCGGTTGCTTTAACGCTGAGAGAGAAAAAAATCGCGTAGGGGTGATTTTAAAACGTATGACGAAGTGTACATAATCAATTTCGAGGTGTGTACATAATCATGTTTCCTAATTGTCACGTGGCTGTTGCGTTCAATCTCTTGGAAAGTTCGTGCAATTTTTGTAAATTTTTACGTTTCGTGCATTCGCGAAGGTGAGAATATTGTATTATACAGTGCAACATTTTCATATAATATATTTGGTTATACAGCTCACGGAAATATTCGAACACTTATAAGAATCGTTTATGAATATATTACACATTATAAAATACGCGTTATGTACACATATAAAATTTTGATACATATATCTCCGATATATCGTTTGGGTTAATGAAATTTTAAAATACTTTATATACGTAACATATGTACGCAAAAATCCTTTCTATATTTTCTTTGATTATTCATTTCTTCGCATCTTCGAACAAGATCACAGCTCATCTTTCCTCTCTAATCTTCAACTATCCATAAGGGAAACATCCGAATTCTCACAATCAGAAGCGTTCATCGGTTTCGTCATTTGTCGCGAACAAAAACCGCGAGCATCCTAAGACATCAATTCTACGATAATTACCGGAGTAGTCCGTTCTCACAAAAATTTTTCCAGCCGATGAGTCACCTGTTCTCCGCTGCTCTTTCCATTTCCTTCGATGCACCGAACTCTTTGCCTCTTTTCAGCACAATGCTCGGTAACCTTTCGAACACGAGTCTATTCCGTGTGGAATCAGGATCCGTAGCCGTCTGTCGAAGAGCCCGTGGCTCGTCGGGCAAAGAGGCCGCAGCCTCGCGAAAGTCGCCGTTTTCTTCCTCCGGGCTCCGGATAATGAGAATTGAAACGTAACGGTGAAAGATGGCTCCTAATCCTCGGCTCGTCGGGGTCCAATGGATTGCTTTTCCATTTATCCGGCCAGGACTACGAAATTAGGATGATCCCCGCGATCGATTCTCTCCTTTCCTCTCTTTCTCTCTCTTTTCGTTGATGCAATCTCTCTTCCTTCTGCTTGGAGTGTCCTTCCTTCTCTCCCGTCGAACTATCGGCCAATATCGACGAGTCACGCGCGGACCGAAAGCGAGCCCCGTGATTAAGGAGACTGTCACTTTGGATCTTGATTGTTGATTAAACCTGTCGGCGAGCATTATACGCAACGCCGCCGTTAATACTCGGCGGACACGTGGTACGCGGAGGAACAGCACGCCGAAACCGATCGGGAATTTGAGCGAAACATTGACGCGTAACGATGAAACACGACGCGAGGGGAGGTTTAATGGAATGACGAATTATGCTTTCGCCCGGGACGAAACCGATGTAGAAACGAACGCCCTCACCCGCGACGTTCCTTTCCAGAATTTTGCCTTCCTTCAAGGATTAATAATTCTGGGAATTCTAGCGTTTGGAAGCAGAAAGTTTTCTCGCTTCAGAGAGGGGAAGGAGATATATTTAATACCGTGGCAGAATCAAACGTGAAAATATTGTTATTATTAAATTTTGTTGCGAGGAACACGTCAAACGCGTAACGCAGGCAGATGCCTGCTATCTTCTGATAGCAAATATTTCAACAGAACAGCGGAACGTTTGCATATTAAAATGTCGGAACAATAAGGGAACAGAAGACCCTTAATGCGTACGAAAATTATTCTCTTCTCTCGCACTAGTTTCGAAACAATTGAAAATTGAGACACGATCGTCTGCCGACGTCGAGCTCGACGTGAATTTCGCTCATCGCCAAGAACAAACAAGTTGATAATTCGCAGGTTACATCTTCGCGTATAGAATTACGCTCGTATAAAGAGCCGGGGACAGATTAGAATCCTTACGTTGGAAAATCGAGGAAGGAACTTGCCAACTCTTGCTTGAGGAGTATTAACGGGATCGGATTAAAGCGTAAAACTACGTAAAAGTTAGCTCCGGCGAGCGGAGAGTCGGTTCAATTTGCCAGTGGCTTAATCAAATCTACCTTTTGCCCAGGGATCATAGCGTCAATTATAAGTATCATCCGGACTGAATGGACGAATGTGAAATAGGAACTCGATAATTGACTACAATGGGGGGGGGAAGGGAGGGATTCTTTCTGTGCAGTTCAGAGGCTGGAGAATTTTTGCAACGATACTTCTCGCACGAACATGAAGAATTCATTAAGAAATGCCTTGGTGGCCTGACGAAAGCGGGGAGAACGCGGAGAAACAGATGCCGGTTTAATTTGTCTTCGCCGGCGAGCGGACGACTTGGCACAGCTTGTAATTATCACTCGAAATTCCAGCCTGCTGAATTCTTAAGCGGCCGGATTTTATCTGTCGCATAGTTGCGGTCAATCTCTCCGGCCTTCTGTTTCCCATAGATCACGTCGCGCGAACCAGATCCGAGCGTCGATACCGAGCGAACGTGTACGCGTTTGAAACATAAAATTTCAATAAATAACTTTATAATACTAAACTTTCATTTATACGTTTTACGAAAAATTATTTAAATCACTGGAAATACGCTGTTTCACATCTGTGAAATTTCTAACGAAAATCATAAATTGGTCGTTTCGACCATTTTGATATATGTCGTTATTTAGGGCGGTGAGATTTCGTCAATATATTTCAGCCGTTGGAATAACTAAAACTAGAACTCGTCTCAATTTGACACATGTGGTCGATTCAATCGATGAAAAATTACCTGATATAACCGATTGCTTCGTGCCGATGACGAAAGCAGGAAGAAGAGAATTTCAACGAAATTCGAGACGAGAGAGTTCAATCTGCGTTACGCAAGCCCCCGGGTTTAGAACATTAAATTGCAAAAGGAGAAAGAAAATGAGAAAGGGATCTTAGCGTAGATTATAGCTAGTTTTGATTACCGTGCGCGATGTAATTGAAGCAGTGGCTTGCCAGCCGTGGAAAGTTGAATTTAATACTGGACGATGCCACGGGACGATGCTATTCTCTACCGAGTCATCTTTCAACGAAGACTGATCGTGAGTGGCTGATATCAAAGATTCGAGACGCTGTTTATAATAAGAACGCGTCCACGATCCCGAAGATCGCGACGGAAATCTGAAATGCCCGACGATTTTTGCAAAAAACCGAGGGGACGAGAATACATTCTGTATACCTACAGACAACTGGGACTCATTTCTGAATTTAATTACGTGTCCGGTAGTGGGTTGAAACGACAGGTCTAGTTAATGTTAGTCACGGTGACAAATAGCGGGGAATTCGGCGGCGCTGGGTTAAATTTGAAGTCGCGTTACTTCGCGTTAATTCATCCTCCGAGAATCTCTCTTCTCGTGCCCGTGGCGCGCGACACAAACATTCACGCCTCGACCCGTCATCTCCCGACAACGACGACGACGACGACGACGACACCAGCCACCCGATTAAATTGATATTATATTCCGTCGGTCGGCGAATGCCGATTTATCACGTTCTAACGAGCTACAGCGGTATTTACAGCGCTGTAGTAATTCCGCGTGGCACCTCGCGGTGTTTCGCTTTATTCGCCAGTTATGTAAAACGACGAAGCTGACGGCGCTCGCCTTATTTCATCGCTGATTGTCCCCCGGTTGGCCCGCTGGAGGATTCATTCTCAGTCGGTTCGTTAATTCACCTCGGTCGAGACTGATGTACTACGCACGTGTGCATCCATGAATGAATAGCAAATCGATGTGTTAGAAAGCCGGTAATATTAGACCCGGCGTAGTTCACTTTTCTTAGTATTAGTTCTCGCTGTGTCTTCCCAAGACGAAATACTTGGATACTGCCTGTTTGATGTTTCAATATTTTATTCGATCTCTTCGTCGTTTGAACGGAAACGGTGAAATATAAACCGGGAGTGCAAGTCATTTTTCTTGCATCGAAGGTCGCACACCAGCTTTGAATTTTCTCGAGTACAACACGATAATCGTATAATCCTTTTTATACTAGTAGTACCCTTGTTGTCGCGAGTCTTAATTTACTAAATTTTCTGACTCTCGTGTACGCAATTTAATGTGAGAAAAGCGGTCGTTCCATTATCCAAAAATTCCATTACACGCGTTCGCCTCCGCCGTGTTCAGTTTTCACATGAATTTTCCTCCGACGTATTTCATTATTCCGTGTATCTAATTACGGTAAAAGGAAGTCATTTACTGTATCTCATTGCAGCCGGGGATATACAATTACGCTTTATTAACCGAGCTCGAATTCTCACGGGTATTCCACGGGTACGCTCCGTCCGAAAGGTGTTGAAGCTCGCCCGGTATTATCGTATCGATCGTGGTATTTTATGGCGTTAATCCACCCTATAAACAGCGTGTACCTTACGATTACGCGTATGGCTGGCAGACGAAGCCGGCCGATTTGCATACTTCGATAAGATAACATTCACTCGTTTACATGTCGCAGCTTCTTCGATCCTCTCTCGCAACGTTCGTTCTCTCGCCGTTGTCTTACGGCGTCTCGCCCTCGTTTCCTCGCTTTCGGCCCTCGCTGCCTGTTCTCCCATCGTTCCCTGCCTAATCCCCGACGCCAGCACGGCAGAAACTCGTTGGAGCGCTTCTAATCAGCGGCAGGACCCGTCAAGTTTCTCTGCATCGAGTTACAGTTCGGGGCCAGAGAGGTGGGGACTTGTCTGGCTCCACGTACCGCTCCGCGCCGCGGTGCGCTCTCCTCCGCTTCCAATGTTCACGGCAACATCCCTCATCACCCGCCGTCGTTCGAGGCTCCTTCAACAGCTCGCAAGAACACGGGCTGGAGGGGAGGAACTTTGATCCCCCGTTTCCGGTCCTACCTGCGGAAAGTTTCAACTTCGTCTGAATCCATTCTCTCGCAGACCTCTCTTCCACTTTCGTCCAAACTTTCTCTTGTCTCCTGCTCCGTCTGTCTATCGCCTCGCGCGCGATCCCCCGGCAACCGAAGCGAGCGAATTTGTTCTGCCCACGAACGCGGCTTCGGATAAACGTTTTCGAAACTCGGAGTGAATTTCAGATTGTACGTCCGCGAGAATTTCCTTCTGTTTGCGAGCGTTACCGATTGTTTTGCACGATGATGAGCAAATATCGTGTATTTCTGTATTTTTCGCGCAATAAGAAGCTTCAAGTATACCTCCAATTTTATCGTATTAACGTGAGAATGTATATTTCAATGTCTGAAGATGGGTGATTTTTCGTCAATTTGTCATCGAAACACCGATCCTCGACATTTCGATGAAATTCCATTTTCAACGGGAATTTCCATTTTCCACGATGAATATTCGTCACAGAGATCGCTGTAGCTGCGACTCGAGGCACAGCGTTCTATTCATCGATTAAATTTAGAGCCTTACATACTGCATATTAGCCGCGAGGCATGTCTGCGCGAGACGTGCGACGCAACGGGCGCGGTACACGGCTGCCGGTAAAATCACTATGATGCGTCGTCGCTTGACGGATATAAAAACCGAAGGCGTTCAAAGAGGCGACTTCTTTTTAGAGGGTAGCTTTCGGATATTTATAGGCGGCGTTTGGGCACGCAGGACAAGTCTAAATAGATTCGAGGTGACGCACAATGCGTGTACCAGACCTCGATTTCGTTGCCTATAAATTTAGACTGTTGCTCGAACATTGTGTTCGATGTGTTTCCCAACGAACCTTAACTTTCCACCGGCGGTAGATCTATTTCGGTGGATCGTATCTATCTCGGCAAGTCCGTGACTCGAAATTTTAGAATGCTTTATTAATTATCACCGCGGCGCGCGGTGTCGCACTCGGTACGTTCAACCTTGATCTTTCCACTTGAAATTATACCATTCTAAAACAGGAAACACTTTAACACTTCGACCTTTTCGCAAACCGAATTATATTCGGTTTTTACATTGATTTTTCGGTAACAGACTCTTCCGTGCTATCGAGTTGTTTGAATCATCATTAGTTGTGCCACATTATAAAAATTCAAGGCGTTTAATTTTATTTCACGCGAATTTCCGTGACTGGTAATAAAACTGAAGTGAATTAAAAATTCGTTTTGATCGTCAATAGCCGAATAATGGAGCAATTTCTTCATCTTGGTAAATAATTATAACCTGTTCCTTAATTAACGACGTTAATTTCCTACTTTTTTATTTGTCAGCACACGCGAGATAATGGTAGTTAACTAAGAAATTTATTCAACCGAGCTAAATTTGCTGAGCATATAACGTGCAACTCTCCAACACGTAATAACAACGTAACAGTATTCTGAGAGCACACTTGTACGTACTCATTTTGCAACCAAAAGGTTAGCAGGTAAATTCGTTTTACTATCAATATTGAAATTCAATCGCTTCATCCGAAATTCCTCCATCGATTGATCGTCAATTTCGCGTTTGGGAGGCTCGGCCCAGTCGGTCTGTGCATAATCGACATCGTTCTACTGGCTCGAGTTATCGGCTCGTTCGCGATAGTCGAGTTACCCAAATTCGGGCAACTTGAAACCATTTTCCAACGTGAATACGTTATATATATTTGACTTGAAATATTCTTCGGAATGTTTTAGAAATGGAATGGAATTTTTCAAGTCTTCTTCAAAATTGTAATCACAGAGAAAGCTTCAGATACCTAGACATACACAAGCAACTCGAAATCATTTTCCAGAAGAATCTGAAAAGTTTATTTGACTGGAAATATTTCCAAATATTCTTGTATGCAAAATTACAATCATCGTTTCCTTAAAAATTTATATAAATTTATAACATATTCTCTGGCAATTTAACACTAGATCTAAGTGACGATTTATAACAGAGAAATGAAAATGGAAAGAACAGGAAAAAATTTACAATACAATAAAGAGCACAAGCTTTTGTTTATGTATTTTACTAAAAATGATTCTTCTCTCTGAAAATATATTATTATAAACATATAAAATTTATGACCAATTCAAAAGTTCTAAATTGGTCCAAAATTTTGACCATTTCAGTAGCTCTGATGTTAAAACGAACTTGCTCTATATTTAACTTCAAATATTCTTCCCCAAATTTTCGAAGTTTCCTCGACAGAATTGTAATTACTGTTCTTTTAAAATTTTTACTTTAGAAGATTAGTTTCATTGTAATTACCACTGTTCTATCGTCATATTCTCGGACGAATCTAAAGTCTGAAAAGCAAACGTCAGACCTACACAAGTGACCAAAGTATCTTTCGTACAACTAGGTGAGCATCCACTAGATAACGCACTAGAGCTCGGAGGACTTGGATTCAAAGGAGTCCAAGTCGACAAACTTCTCTTGCATAAATACGACTCGTCCAATCCGAACGAGGTAGCAGCTTCTGCTGGCTTTTCTTCCACGAAGAAGAAGAAAGAAGACCGGCATCAGAGGAAGCGGTGACATTTGCAAAACAAACGCGGAACGAGGCCTAGTCGTCCTCGTCAGGGAGGAGTGAAAAAGACGCGAAATCCTCAGCGGCGAGCGCGTAACGATCTGAGCCGCGTGCGTACACACGCTTATTACGACTACCTCTGACCCATTTCCCCTTCACCTTTCAACTGCCCGTGAAGTTTCGTGCTAGAAAATGGCCGGCCAATTGCAAGCACAGCCATCGAGCGAGCTTTATTAACGTTTTTGACTTTATCGCTGATTTACGCGGCTGAATACCTTCGACTCGCTGCAGGTGCCTTTCCTATTTTTTTCGTTTCCATGTTTTACGCAGCGAGATCGATCGTGATTCTGCACGCACGTCCTACAATACGTAATTCTACTGACATTAGAGTGGAGAAATCGGTGAAATACGAATATACACTCGGTATATGTATATTATAGTTTTGTAATAGCTTGAGAGCTTGTTGTTTCAGAGCAGTAGGAAGATTCGGAATTTTTGGTTGGAACGATGGAAATTTTGTCTACAAAAGTTACAGAATTCCTTTTAGATGAAATGTATATTGAGAGAAAACTGGAGAGCTTGTGATTAGACGCGTTTATGTTGCAATTTGAAAGTGATTACGTTCAGAGTGCACGTACCTATTACAATATTTAATATCTGGGTTCCATTTTTCTCGTACAAGTTAGAACTTTTTACGAGTATCAGTAAGTTGTATCAATAAGTGTTTGAAGTAGATGAGAGAGATAAATTGTTGTGGAATATGCCTGGACAGGCATGTGAAAATTCAGATTTCAGATTCGGATTCGTCAGAGAGATTTATGAAACCTGTATATGTTAAAAATATCTGCTAAAAATTTGGATATTTATATTTCGTACTTACTTGCTGTACAACAACGGACATGTTTATTTTCCGTATACAGAATGCACGTGTTCTGAAACATATTCCAAGCTATTGATATTGGAAGCATGCAATTCATATCAAAAGATCTGCAACGTATTTTACACACAGAACATGTACCCAAACTCTCGATCAGTAGTATATATTCGAAAAATCCTCTGTCAAACTTTAATCATCTCGTGAAATCCCGTTCTTCATTCATTCACGTCGTCGAGCTCTCGATTACAAGGAACGTTGGGTCGATATTTTCGCGCGATGACAGTATGATCGAACGGTGATCGCACAGAGGCCTCCGATTGGCCGAGAGAAACCGCATTGAAAGTAGAAATAATTAATTCGCAACTCGGCGGAGCGCTATTTCCGTTCTCGCCGCTCGAGTCCGAGAAATTTCACAAGGTGAAAATGTTTATTTATCCGGGCGAACTGCGTGAAAAATTCACCTTCTCGAGACTGTGTTCTGCCACGGACACGCGGTCACATACACGCGGAAGAATTCGGGAAGCGAGATCGATTTCGACGGAGGTAATAATTTCGTTATAAATAAAGTTTTGGGTCTCGTGCATCGTGGTAAACGCGAAACCCGAGGATGAAAAATATAATTTAGACAAACGGCCCGGCTGGGATACTTACTCATTGGCAGGACTGTATTTTTCAAATGTGCCGGCCGAGGAAATCGATCGACTCTATCGAGCGTGCCATGTGTGTGCACACGTACGTACGAACCGGTAGCCTTTCGCCTCGACGTGGAAACTTTTCCGACTACCTCGGAATTTATGTCAACAATTTTTCCAATACGTTCTACCGCGATTCACGCAATTTTTTCGCGCGCCTCTTCCCTGCCGTAACCAGCAGTAGTTTTGTAGACTTTCGGAAGCTGCGAATCTGACTGCGAATCGAATTCGTCCCGAAAATTTCTAATTTTCAACGCCGAGCTGCAGGAACTGCTTCGAAATTTACGGTGACTTTCAAAGATTTTATTTGGAGGGGGGGGAGGGAATATATTATTGTTAGATCGTAGACTTTCGTGCAAATTCATGTTTTCGGGACCGGCGTGAAACACAAACAAGCTCGGTAGGGAATATTACATTTTTGCATTTGGAAATTTCCTTTTCGTAATTCACTTATTTAACTGCATTTAACTGCAATTCAATTTGTTTGTTCTCAATGCAGAGAATACTTGAGAAGAAGAATTTTATTTGGGAAAAATAACACCACATAGAGGTGTTTCGTCTCGCTTCTAGTTTTGAATCTCGAGCAACACAGAATACTTCAGATTTTCAAGCNTTTCGTCTCGCTTCTAGTTTTGAATCTCGAGCAACACAGAATACCTCAGATTTTCAAGCATGTTTTTCAGGATTTTATACGTAATTCAGTCATTTACAGAATAATGTTTAATACGTTGCATTATAGAATCATGTTTAATGAATACATCACGTAGTTACACAGAAACATAGTTGTAATAATGGTTGACGTTGGTTACCCGTTATCGTGTTATCGATGATCAACCTATTTACGTATTTAATGATAAATTACTAAAGTGATTAAATTTGATTTTCAGGTATGTAATAATCGAGGGAATGCGAATTGGCGTGTTAGTGTAAGTGCGGAGACTGCGAAGCGAAAGCAGATTGATCGCAACAGTAAAGGTGCGTTGAATAAATCGAACAAATAAATCTATAGTTTAGCGATTCACGGTATTCCGATTCTACTGAAACAGTGCCCCATCGTCCCGAAAAAAAAAGTATTAAAACATTTCCTACACGACGATTCGCATTAAAAACATAAAACAAATCGAGTAAATAAAAGATTTGAAATAATCGAAACACGGGCTTTAAACACGTGGGAATCGTTTTGTACTCGCGCACGCGTGCTGGTAGTTATAGTGTATTTTTTTCTTTTACGTTCGCGGAAGCAAATTTCTATGTCAAGTTATCCTTTCGTTCATTATTTTAGCTTTCCAAGTTCAATTCCGGCGTGCGTAACGACCGAGGAGATTTAAAAGCCGAAAGTACCTTTATTTATGTATATAAAGCACTTCTAATATCTAATCTCTGTTTCAACTCAGTCCCTCTAATCACGCCCATCACGGAAATCTAAAAATTATTATTTATATCGTACAGCTAGTTGTACGATTATTACACAATAATAGTCGAATGATATTATTCGCAAGGGGAATTCCCCCCAAAGCAAAGTATCGTTTATCCTTTTGTACGCTCGAAAGACGTATAGACACACGCACAAAAAGTGACAGTCATTGCGGTCGTATTTAACACGCGGCGAAAGGCCGCGAACGACGGGAGAACGAGTTCAAAGCTTGCCTACCTGCAGCCGTGTCGCGGACAGGTGTTCCATAGACGCGTGGCCATTTACATGTAAACGCGCGTGTGGGCGCGTCGAGATCCCCGGCGCTAGAACAGGTGCGTTGATTAATCGAGGCAAAGTAATACCTCTTTTCCTTGACGCCGTTATCGTTAATCGGTTTACCTTTCCATTAAGCCGGATGTCAATTACCAACGCTTAATCAATACGTAAGCGACGATAGATCAATAAAATCAATTACGAGGCCGGCGGTATCACTGTGTGTACAGGTGCGCGGATCTGCCTGCGAGGGTCGATTTTAAACGGCATAATTACGAGGGCAAAAGCGAAGATGAACTCGCGTCAGCTGCGAGCTAACCGATCTTACCCGAATATCCCTACGCCGCGCCCTCGTCGGCATTTGCATCCGGCCAATTTGAATATCTGAATTTTTTAAATTTAAAATTTTAGAAATTTGAATTTAAAAGATTGCAAAACGCTCGAAATTGCAGTTCGGGAATTAAGAAACAGCGGCTTCCGACGTTGTATCCGTAATTGAAAGGAAGAACTGCGTGAAGTTTTATTTTAATTCTGAACTTCTTAACCTGAAGTTCGAACTCGAAAATGTGAAATATAAATAAGTTGGAGTTTGAAAAGCGTGAACGTTCGAAATTGGAGTCTTTAAGAATCTGGATCAACATTCGAGTATAGAATAACTGCATAATTATCGAGCGTGAAACGATAAATTCTAGCGAATTTAAATTTAAATTTAAATTCAAACCCGGGGAAGCGAAATCCAATCGTTCAAAGTTAGAATGAAAAAAAAAAGTAAAACTCACAGTAGTTTCATTACGGTATTTAACGTATTTATGATCGTCCTATATAAATCGTCCCATTCTTTCGTTTCTTTCCTCGCTTTCATCCGCTCGTCCCGCAATACCAACAATCCTCCCCAAATTCGCCCCATTCAACGACACTCGCGAATACCCGAGGAAACACCGTACGTACGAGGAATCCCTCTAATCCCTCGTTCAGCGTTTTATTTCCTGGGCGTCTCCCGCGCGCAATAACCAAAGGGGACCTTCTCGCGGCTGCAGCAAATCTCATTTAAGATTCCGACCTAGTTTCGCGTAATCCGTCTCACGTGCACGCATACACTCATTCTTTCTTCGCTGGCGGATCCAACGTCTATGGAGAAACCGTCTCGCAAATTACGCCGGACAGACATAAGCTAATAAAACGCGGGACCGCACGTGTGTGCGCCGTGTGTATCGCGTCGGATATGCCCGATGGGTGATATGCATTTGTATGGTAGATACGTTCCAAGGAAACCCTACGGTCGCTCACGATCTAGAAGGAAAACGGTATCTCGTAACGTGGATTATTAATGGTTTTAAAGGCGAACCTTTACTCTCTCTCCATTGATCGTCGTCGGTTTTGCAACGATTTTCCCCTGCTGTTTTCAGTCTATCAATCGTCGACGATTTTCATATCTTCCCCCGTGATGGATTATTAATGGTTTTAAAGGCGAACCTTTACTCTCTCTCCATTGATCGTCGTCGGTTTTGCAACGATTTTCCCCTGCTGTTTTCAGTCTATCAATCGTCGACGATTTTCATATCTTCCCCCGTGAAAGAACACATCGAACGAATACATCAGTGGGCAAAATTTATACCTTGCGACAACGACATGGGTTTGTCACAATGGGATTTTGCAGTTTGATCGCGAGCAAAAATTAAAATGGAAAAATTGCGGTTGAATTTCTGTAAATTCTTATGGACATATCCATATTTTATGAACACCTTGCCTTGTAAGAGATATAAAATTTAGTTAAACTCGCGTCATTTGTCGCATGTTTCAGTAGACCTTCTATCTTAAAGTGATCCGGTTTCTTTTTTTCTTGCAATTCGAAGTTCACCGTGAAAGATTAAAGAAATAACTTAAAGTCGTGCTTTTCATTCTCTTCCTATAGTTCTGGTAATCTTCTTTGCAAA
>NIPQ01117815.1:0-13559 GCA_002806875.1 Lepidotrigona ventralis hoosana
TAAATCCGCGCGTTTTGTCATCATAAAAGCAAATTAACGTCAGACGCATCCGCCACTTACGAAACGAGCGGGCGTAGAATCACTAACGAGAATTTATTCTCGAGGAAAGAGAAGCGAACCACCGCGCAGATTAAGCAGCTAGCCGGGAGCAGATACGCTTTATAAATATGAATTGGACGCCGACACGCGGTTAAACGACGTGCTGTTCGATAATATTTTGCACGATGCGTGAACGACGGGTGTGTTTCAAATGCAAGATTAAGCAGCTAGCCGGGAGCAGATACGCTTTATAAATATGAATTGGACGCCGACACGCGGTTAAACGACGTGCTGTTCGATAATATTTTGCACGATGCGTGAACGACGGGTGTGTTTCAAATGCAACTGGATTCGCGGATCTTTGTTTTGCTTGGATTTGATAACTGGAGCTTCAATAAATTTCACTACTATTCGTGAGCATCGTGAGAAGTGAAAAGAACAATTTGTCGTATTCCACATATTCGCACGTGTTAATTGTATAATTCGATACAATTCGTTAAAGATGAATGATGTCAGCGTATGTATGCGTAGAAGAAATTTTGTAACTTCGATTCAAACAAAAAATTGTACGATTTTACAGACGATGAAAGTTCAGAGGTTGTACTTTGGATATATATTAATGAGTTGCAAATATCGGCGAGAAATTAAAATAGTATACTTATACTGGCCTATCGAAGATCAAAGACTGATAATTTATCACAATATTAAAAGTATTTCAATCACTTGAAATTTAATAAAATTGTAAGATCTAGATGAAAGGTACTATGATGACAAAATATTTAAACCTTTCTTCTCTCCACAGCTGCAATATTCGAAAATAGATTAATACGTGTACGATTTATCAGGTCCAAAAGGTTTCATAAAATAAAAACGAAAATTACTGCAAATGATACTAGCACGTATGCAGAGAGAAGGAATTTTATAATTTCGATTTAAAACGCCCAAAACGATACACCTTGGATCTGGCAATAAGAGCTTTCGCAAATTACAAATATTTGTACACAGATACCGAAAAAATGCAAAATAAAATAAAATGAAATACCTGCAGTGAAATTTGTGCAATTTATTACTATCCAAATGTGCTGGAAAATTCATGAAACAGAAAATAAAAACGCGAGAAGAGAAAGAGGAAATCCTGAAATTTCGATTTCGAAATGTTCCGGCCGAAAATTGCGAAATTTCCCCGCAAAATGAAATGGCAAACGAACCTGCGTACCTGCTGCTGAATTGTTTTGTAATTTTGTCATTGGTGATCGAATAAAACAATGACTTTCCATGGCCCTGTGTGCAAAGAAATGTAACAAATATTGCCTAGAAAAGCGATCAAACAATCAAACGCGCAGTTACAATTCTTAATTGAACATCGTGCTCTATTGAGAACAGCGCGTTGTTCAAAATCGACAGAATAAATTAATCGCAAAGAACGATGCGAATCGTGGAACGGCAGGCGGGATTAAATTAAATAACCGTCACGCTGCGTCATAATTTTCGATAATATCCTAAACAGATAACGCGGGTCAATACGTTCGCGTAATCCGCTCAGTGATTAACAAAACGGACTGCGTAAGCATCGCGTCAATTCAATTACATCGCGAATCGCGAGGTACGCGCGCATGACCGCGGAAACGAAAAAAAAAAAAAAAAAAGAGAAGAGAACGCAAATCCCGTTCTATTCAGATGGGGGGGGGGGAACTCGGACGGATCGATGCGTTCGATTACAGAAAATCGGGAAATTATTGGCAACAAACGGTCACTTCGGATCCACGCGATTTTTCGAGAATTGCTTTCCGAAATGCTCGAATTGATGCGGAACGATTCCCGTGAACGCTCGTCGCGTACATGTATCGCGAAATTGTCGAATGATAATCGCGACGATTCGTCAAAAAATAAGAATGCCAGAACTTGCAATAAATACTGCAAAATGGAGAAGAAAGGAAACATGAAATACTTTGCAATGAGAAGAGAAAGGCGAAAGTATGAAGCAGAGAATACACAGCAATAATAATCTCGCACTTCTGTTAAAATATATACCATCTTGATTAACCAACGAAGGCGCAAACGTTGACTCTTGAGTCACAAAGAATCGGCAGAATGGCATAATAAAACGGTAGTCCGCGAGTGACGATGGACAAAAAAAAAGGAGAAAAAAGAGCACGCGTTACGATTGAAAACACTTTGACGATTTCTAACTATGTGGAACTTGATCGACGAGACGCGATGAAAGCCGGTTTAGGTTATCTTATCTCCTTATCTCCTCAATCATCGTTTTCATCTAAAAAGAATTAAAAAAAAAAAGAAATCCGTACAAACAAACAAACGTGACACACGGCCATGAACATCGGCGCGGTTCTCGAAGCTGGACTCGTCTGTTCCGCGCGAAAGTTAGGAATTGCCAGTCGTAAAGTGTACTTTATAGGGGGACATGTTTCAGGCCGCGCGGGGACTGCAAACTATAAAATATTGCTCCTTGTAATGCGGGGCATGCATCTTTGGCGTCTGGGACAGGCCGACTTCGCCGATGAGAAACGCAAAAGAAAAGGCGCGGCGCAGGCGGAATCGAGGCTAGACTTCCGGGGAATTCGCGAGCAAGCTCGACGTCGCGAGCGGAGAAGAATGAGGAAGCCTTGGGAAAAACATCACCGAGACTTCGACGCGGTAGAGTCAGACGCGCTTCTACTTTTATTTTTTTTTTCTTTCTTTCTTTTTCTTTTTTTTTCCCCCCTCCACGTTTCGTGCATTTTTCTGCACATATGGATGGAATATCGATCGCGTTTCCGTTACCTCTGGCTTGATTCGAAATACGAAACGGCAACGTCGAAGTTCCGTTCTTCCCGGCAACTACGGGATTTATTTAGGACTTTCGATGATATTTTTTTGCTCGATCGCGACTGTGGAAATGAAACATGTAGAATCTGACGGAAAGATATTGGAAAGTAAGATCACATACTTGCGTCAATCGTATAATATAACAACGTCGATATATATATGTTATATAAAATTTCCATATGATAATTGGTATTTTGGTCAATATGTATGTTATTGGGAAATTGCGCATGAGAGATTTTTCAAAATCCAATCTCGCATTCACGGAATCGGGCAAGCGAATTGTCGTTAATTAATTGATCCAAATATATTGAATTTTGGTGCAAATAAATCTACTGATACTACGAAACACAAAGCTTAATAAAAACACGTTTCATTGGAAAATAAATATACACACACACATTACTGAACATTAAATATAACAATACATCGTACATGCCAGCATGTAACATTTCCAGATCCAACAGCATACGAAAGACGTGAACGCGAGTGACATTGAACGCGTAAGTTTCGTCGAATCCAACTTCGGACATACGGAATTACATAGAAACGAGAGGGAATATGTGAAACAAGTGGAGAGAGAAGATACGACGTTACGCAAGTAGGTATCTTTCAGCAGTGAGATCACTGCAAGTGAGAGAGAGTTCTGAACTGAAGGTAACGTTTAATTCGATAAGACTTGCATAGAGTTGCTAGCAAGAGATAACACTGAACTCGCATGACACGATAACGATGATTGCAGCCACCCGAACGCTGATACAGAATACGTTGCTGTCAAGAAATTCACTGTAAACCATGGCAGACTCGTCAGATCAGATGAACGTCTGCCATACGTAAAACTTGATGAAAACTAGATTTCAGACTTGAGATACCGGAAAGAGTTCTTGGTTAGAAAAAATAGAAATCATTCGAGGCGATAGAAGCAACGTTCAATTCACAAAACACAATGTTCGACAATAGTAGACTGCAAAGTTGAGAAATCGAAAGGAAATCGTTCGAAACTGAACGATGGAAGCAAAATCTGATTCGCAAAATATTAAAAGAAAAATTGACAGTCGCTGAAAAATTTTAAAAATTGCATATTTCAAATCTGTAATTAAAAATGGTAATTTTCAACAAGAATCTTTGGAATGTCAACTTCGAGGAGTAAAATTTGGAGGAATAGAAGAGTTAAAGGAATTTCGAATCCTTCAGTTAAGAATTTCAATAAGAAAATTCTTCGAGGCGACCACAATGCGAATATCGAACTCCACGATCGAGAGATCTCAAATTTTAGAACCGGAGTAGTCGCGAAGCTGTTTTAAACTATTCCGGAACACTAGAAACTCCAAAACCCAGGGGCATCCGCCAAAAGTCCTCGAATTGCAGCACCGCAGGGCCAACAGGATCGAATCCGAGCCACACCAAAGCCGTAAAATCTCGAATGCCACGATATCAAAGATGTAGAACCCGGCGCAAATTACGCTAATTTCGAATTTCGGACTCGGGAAGATTCGATGACTCTGAAATTGGTGGCAATTCAAGGCGGCGTGGAGAGTCTTCGGGACCCTCTAATCCCCGAGAAATTCGAAACAGAGTTTGGGTCTCCGGGATCTTCGAGTTCAAGTTACGCGAATTAACTGTGCATTCGTTCACGAGTTCAACGGTAGTTGTTGCAAGATTATGGAATTGAGAATTCGTGTGCATTTAGAAGATAGTCAATGGTATATCTTCAAATTCGTAAATTAAAGTGCACGTATGTTTAATTAAACGCCGATGTTTTCCAGTGCAAAGTATCTCTATGTATTTCAGTGCGTGACGATTGACTCTTTCACTTTGTGCTCTATTGAATTTTGAAAATTTTCAACTTTGCCCTGCGATCCTGATTCTTGCACCGTGTTCTAAATTGAACGTTCACGAAATGAAATGAAAATTCGAGTTAAAGAATCACGTGAACTAGATATATTAGAATATTTTTTGTAATAAATTTGATGAAACGTGAGTCTCGCTAGAAGCAACAAAATTCTCAGTTGAATCAGTACACCTGTCAGAAAAGAATTAGAAAAATATTTCCACAGTCTACAACACAACACTCAGTACTACAAGTCGTAATACAAAACGACTTGACATATTTAATTTGAATTTTAATGCTTCGCGATAATAACGCGGTGTATCAATATTAACGCGCCGTAAAAGACAGTTTACGCTGGCTCAAACGAGATACAAAGAGCCATTCGTACATTGTTTCTCAAAGGGAGCTAAGCGAAGCCGTGAAATGTTAAATATCACCGAAATGTGTTTGGAGAAGCGAGCGAGAAGGGAGCAGAGGATATAAACACGAGAGCCGTGGTAAAAGAAAATTGCAAATGTTAGAAGTAATTGCAGCCGGAAACGGCGCTACCAAGCCAAGCACGGAAATAAAACGCAGGAAAACTGCGTATTGCTGAAAGGCAGAGAAAATCATCTGTGTGTAGATTAAAAAGATATCCTTTCATTCCTTGCATTTGGCTTTTTATTTATTTATTTATTTATTTTTTTATGTATATATATATATCCTCTTCGTCAGCGAAGGAGATTTCAATTCGCGGCACAAATGTAAGAACATGAAAGAACGAGATAAAACGAGAGAATAGAGTGTGCCACGTTTCGCAAGACTTGATCGACTTTGTAAGAATTGTAAGAAATAATCCTAACTTAATTAACATAACTGGCGTGTCTTGTAATTGGTCGTCATTAAGAGTCGGATGTAATTTAATTTCTATTTCATTTAATTTCTTCGTTAATCTTTTTCAGGGCAAATATAAAGTAAAATTTATAATCATTTATTATCCAACGATACTGTCCAATTACGCTAACCATAAAATTTTCTCTTATCGTTAATTGTGATTATTGTGTCGAAGACGGAGATATTTCGAATAAATCATTCAATATTTAATATTTAACTATATTACTGTGAGATTTCTAAGTTTGTAAATTACATTTCTTCACAATTTTGATTCAACGAGGAAAATTGTTCGTTGCGAAATCTTGTTACAGAACGCCCCGTTATATTTCGAAGAAACCACGAACGAGTAACGTTTGAAACCATGTGAAACGACATTTAACCAGCAACCTAATATCTGAGAGTTAAGAAGAGTGTTTAAACCGAGGCGCTTATTTGAAAGAGAAAAAAAATAGAATTACCCGATAGAGTAATCGTGTAAACTGCAACCTCCCAACGAAATTCCCAACGAGACGAAAACGAAAACGGCGAGGAAGATTAAGAAAGGGAACGGAAGAAGGAGAGAAATCGAGGGAAACGACCCAACCCGAAATCCTCGCGTCAGGTTGCCCGCATATTTCTTCATGAATTTATGGAGAAGCGGAGGAAAATTTGCTTTATCTCCGTGTTCCTTCGTTGCCGCGTCGTTCTCTTCATTTTACGCGACTCGTCGTGTTTAAAGCGAATCCCACGTCCCGCGTTTAACGAAATCCTTCCCTTATCTCCTCTTTTCTTATTTCGTCGCGTGCGCGCTCGAATTCTCAGCCCGTTTCTTCCTCGCATTGGGAAGCAGTTACGATCAACGTAAAAAAAAAAAAAAGAAAGAAAGATACGAGTATAGACATTCCGATCGACCGATAAGAAAAACGCAAAAAGGGCCATAAATCTTCGATGAAAGGGCCACGAGCAACGTGGAATTGAAGAAACGAAAGATCAACGCAGATGGATTTGTAGATCTTGCCAAGGATCGCTCGAATCGATTTCAAATTGATATACAAGCAGTATCTTTCATTCTGGATAATTCCGAGAACATTCTTGTCACGGAGATATCCGAACAGCTGTAGGAAATTTTTGGTGAACATATCGTAGAAAATAAGACAAGGGATTGCAAGGATAAAGAACTATTAATAACAAACTACTATCAATCCACAGTATTAATGAGGTTGCGAAACTTACATAAAAGTATAAGTACTTTTTTTAAGCAACTGTGTATGCAATAGAAAAAGCAAACAATTCGCTAATTCAAACTCAAGATGGACTTAACTAAGGGATATGCTATAAATTTTGACGAGATTTCTCGTCCTTTTATACTTCATACGAATGAAATGACGCGATCTTGGCGCGAACGTTACGCAGATAAAGAGCAGGATGTCGCCGCGACATCGACGAAAATTTCGTGGCACGGGCGAGATCTCGCTGGCCCGGAGAATTGCCATCGTTCGAACGTAACGTAACTGGCGGACGAGATTCTCAGAAACGCGGTCGAAGCTTGTGCCGTTTGCGGTTCGCCAGCGATCCGAGGCGGTGGTCAGAGAAAACATCGGTGCCGCGAGAACGGGAACGCGGGCAGAGATCGGTGGCTGGGTCTCCGGCCAGAGGGACAAAGTGCGAGGGCCACATGCAATCTCACGGCTGATTGCGCAAGTTTTACAAGTTCGTCGGATATCGCGCAGTCACGATACCATGGGAACAGACAGGAACAGAAATCGGTTGCTGATCCTCTTTCGACCCCTGCCAACCACCGTGTGTGTCCTGGTTTTCGCTCTGTCGTCACGATCAGGCCAACCCAAGAACAGCCAAAGGGGTAGAAAAAAAGAAAAAAAAAAGAAGGAAATGGTAACTGCAGGAAATCGATAGCCGTGGTAGCCGTCATGGAGTTATCGTTATTGCAGATGGAACGTCGGTGAAATTTGACTGGTCAACAGTTGGCGGATTCGCGCCGATCCAACCGACCTAACAGACGAAAATTTAATTTCAATTCCAGTTGACCGATAATCCGGTTTTTCACTCGTGCCTGCCAGGGACAAATCGAAATTCTGCTCGATTCTACTTCGCCCGGCGAGGCCCGTTGTATTTTTCACCGATTTCTCTCAAAACGTTTGTCCTTACGAGCGTTTTCCTATAACAATCTTCTTTTTCAGTTTCAAATATAGAATTTTGAAATTCGCCGATCCCCGTATCCAACTGTATTGTACGTATTTCCGTCGTATATTCGTGATTTATATTCGCGACTAGCGTATAGACACGTTTCTAAGAACCTTGCCAGCACTTCGAGCGGTCGATTTAATCTTTTTCACTTTCTCAGTAACCGATTAAATTCTTGGTTGACTGCAAACGAGAGAGAAGGGGACACGAGTTCTCTGCCGACCGCGACAGGAACGTTTCGTTTCGTTTCATTCTGCCCATCGATCATTTCGTATGGAACGAGCACGCTGGATTTCAATAGCCGGCGAAATCGAACAATTTTCATGATAGCACCGGGCGAAGCTGCTTCGTTCCTTGCTAATCGAAAATTTAGGGCGGGCAGATCGGTAGCGGACGAGCACTACGGCACGTTTTACATTTGTCCCGTTTAATTGCTCTCGCACGAATCGTTAAACGAATCGTTTGTTAGAATGCTAACAAAACTCTCAACAACGAATTCCCTCGATTCCTTCGGACACTTTCGAATATTAACATTAGACTCGACCGCTTTTCTTTTCATTTTCGTAAAAGTTATTTTCTTCAAACGAGACTGTAAAACGTATAAAATGAAGAAAAGCATTGTCCGAAATATTTGTTCTCGCCGGATGATGTTAAATATTTAAAATGAAGTTTCTCTTGCCCCGTGCAACGTAGTTAGCGGAGGCTGGTCGCGATACCTAATGTTAAAGTAAAGAGTCCGCGCATACGTGACCGTGGAAACGTGCTGCCAGTATGTTTCTCAATTATTACGGACAAAGGATCTCCGGATGCGTTCGACGAATCGCGTAAATTTTCTGCCTCGAGCGCGTCTAAACTCTACGTGCTTCGTTTCCCTGAACAGGACGGATGGAAAAGAAGAAAACGAAAAAATACAACTTCTGTGCGCACGCAATTCAACGATTGAACAGCGGATACTGTTCGATTTTATCTTGACGAAACGCATCCTGCCAGCTCGTGTCGTTTGAAAAAAAAAAATTCCAAAAATGTCTGATCGGCTCGCTATCCGAAGAATTTCAGTTTTCCACTCGCGACGTGGCTTAAAAAAATTATCGAGAGAAATATACGATGAACAACCGCCATGGGAATAACAGCACGCCGGATATACCGTACGCGTATCCAGAAAAATTAAAGCAACGGCCGAATTAAACCGCGTCCACGCGAGAAACGTCGCCGCGGTTTCCCCGAAAAGTTGCGCAACAACGCGAGAGGAAAGTTCGTTCATTGTCTTCGTTCCTTAAGTGTCACACAGACGCGCCACGATCCCACTGCGACGAGCATATCAGCCTGAGCAGCGTTAAAACGCGACGCGTTGAGAATTATTGGAAAGTTGAACGTCCCAGCCAGACTGGGAGAAAGAAAGTCGATTCGTGCACGGTGGGGATATATAATCTGGGTGACCGTATTAAGAGGAAAATACGCTTGGAATCCATTCGCCGTGGTACCTACGGTAATTTCCGGTTACCTCCTCGTCGGCTCCGTCACGATCCAGCCAGAAAATACGAAACTACGAGAAGAGAGAAGAGGCCTGGACACGACAGAACGTCGATTATTCTGCACACGCTTCCCAGAAAAATGGAAAATCTTTTTAATCGAGGAGATCGCGCAACTTTGAAATGCAGCCGAGCACCGGTTCCCATTCCTTTTTCCTATCTATCGATCTTTCTCTTTTCTTTCTTTATTTATTTATTTCTTTTTTTTTTCGATTCGACATTTGAAATATATTGTCCCGTGGGCGAACGCGATTTCAACGCGGATCCATTTTCCCGTGGAATCACCGTGAACTACCCGTTGTTTTCACCGAATGAACGAAATGAATGAAAAATACGCCGACATAGCGTTTCAAAAGTTTCGAATGGTATTTTACATGCACCTTAGAGACCCGTGGCTCTTTTTTTTTCAGAACGTACACCTCCGCTCAAAGCTTGAAAACTGGAAAAATTAAATTATCACATAATACTTGCATATTAACGCGTTTAACACATTTCCGTGATACCGAATATTAACGCGTATGAATGTGTTTTATCTGCCAGGCCAAATAAAATTTTTATACGATATATTACGGTGGAATAAAAGTGCAATGAAACTGTTCATTTCATAGTATCATGTAATTATTCACATACATAGTTATTCATAGTTGATTCATTGTTTCGTAACACGAAGCAACACTTGTGACACGAATTATAATTTTCATTTAAAAACTGTAATTTTCATTCGAAGTGAATTTTTTAAAGCATTTTCAAAAGCATACCAATGTCTGTTACAACGTAATAAATTACAATATCAAGAAGATTGAAAAGGCAAGGGGTGGAAATATTTTTTCGTCATTCTATTCGAATATTTATAGAAATAAAAATAGAAAGTGGCAGTCAAAAAATGTTCAAAATAGTAAGTTAAAAATAATAAAAATTGTACGACTTTCGAGCAAGAGTTTACATATATATATATACACATACATTGATTATCATAAACATCAACTTTCTTCATTTCTTTATTAGAACTTCCTCTATTAAACTACAAGCCTCATTGTACATTTCCTCCAGATTTACTTCAGCATCGACCATTTTCATCACGATTCTGTTAGGCGTGATCGCACTCTTCAGGTTCACGAAATAATTCGTTATACGATTTCGAATGGCATCCTCGGTATCGTCGAACCGCAGCATTCCCACAGAACGCTGTGTCAGTCGATTTTGAAGAGTCGATCTCCTGGCATACAGATTTATTAACAACTCAGGCGGCTTTACTTCCGTGTTGAACAGTACAGCCTGTCAATCGATTAATCGTTTTCTCAGTGCCTCGATTTTACGCTTAGATTATTCATTCTATGCGGTTTTTTTTTTTTTTTTTTTTTTTACGCGTAAAAATGAAGTCTACCTATACGGAAAAATCAGATAAAGAGAAGAGCTGGTACGAATTACAAAAACACTTTCTTCGTAATGAAATGATAATTTGATTTCGGAAAACCAAAATAAATTTTATTCAGTCAGGCCGATTCGAGCAATTGTAACGGACTACACCTTTTTTTAGAAAAATATAACGGAGAGAAAAAGATGAAAAGGTAGATTACATACTCACAATCATATTTTTCGTGCAAGTGTAATAATGTACATTTTACAATCGCGCTATTCTTTTTTAACTGCTCCGTTTTTGCACAGAATAACACGATCGGAAGTATTTTAATTTCATTTTTTCGTAGAACTTGCATGACTTCCGCAGAGTGAGTTTTACTTGAATTCAAATTAAATTTGAAGCAAATATTTTTCACGTTATCTTTTACTCGATTGCAAAACTGAAACTAGTTATTTCTTAATCAGAGTACCAGAATTGCGAAAGAAACATGATAGTCAATGTGTAATACATCTTGAGGCATTCGTCCTCTTCCTTTTCAATCAAAATAAATTGAAATTTAAAATAATTTGAAAGCTCTTAAATTTACGTGAAATTTACGTAAATAGTTAAGTAAATTTAACTAAGATACAGGAAAATATATTTTCTGCGTACAGTAAGTACCACGGATAGTTTCTCGAAACTCACAGAACAGAATACGTGTACCAGCAATCGTCACCTGTTTCTTGTCCCTAGGGAAGCCAATGATCAAATATCCGTAAGCGTCTGGATAGGCCAACATCTTTCGCACTACCAACTGAACGACCATCATGGCTGGTAAAATATCACCCTTCTCCATGAAGCTCTTGTACAAATGTCCCCTTTCCGTACCTCTAGCGATCTCTTCGCGAAGTATAGCAGATACCGATACCAAAACGAAATTGTACTTCAAAGCCAACTTTTTACCCAACGCGGTCTTTCCAACACCTGGGCCACCTACCACAAAAATCACGATTGCTTGGCTGTCCCTCAAAGGTCTAGGATCTACTCGATCACCCGTCAGGATCAGATCGTTCCCGTCTTTATTAAAACAAATACCCATCCCGACGAGCAGTTCTCTGGCTTTGTTCGCGGAATGTACGACAGCTCTCTCTCTCTCTCTCTAATTAATAATTCGATTTCTTCCGGGACGTCCGATCAACAACAACAATCGCATCGTGTTCTTCCGTTGGAAACGAAACGCTTGGATCAATGAAGTGTCGATAATTTTCTGTATGTACTTGGCGGATTCGCTCGGAGTGTCTCGAGCAGCCTCTTTAAATTCTTGACTCGCGTCCTGTTTATATTCCAGAGTAAGTGGGCTTTAATATCTCTTGCTAATCTGCCAAAACTTTCGGAATCGTCTTTTGCATTTCGCATGAAATTCGTATAAAACGCGCAACTATCGCGACGTTCCGCGGAGACGGTGTATCCCGTGCAGAATTTAATAATAAAGACGCGTTGTTGTTCCGAGACAATTTGTGTGAAATACAGCACGCTTTATGCCCGCGCGCACCAAACTAAAATTTTCTCGCCCGGCTGTTTTAACATCTCTCTCTTCGTGCCGAGAAGAATCTCTCACGACAATGTATATAATTCTCTTTCGCGGAATCTCTCTCAGCTCGGCTACGATCAACTGCTGGCCACTTTAATGTGTCGTCGTTTGAATATTTCGGGCTGTATTTCCAGCATTAGCTGCTTCCCACAGCTACGACTCAACACCGACCGGATAAATAATTCTCCATGCGGCTCCTTTCGGTCCGACTATTAACCCCGATAAATAACGCGAACGTCACCAACCGCCCTGAAATACTCCGACGCTCGAAATCGAATCTCCTATCGATATCTCTCTATCTCGTATCGCTCCATCCATCGCGAGCAGATTTCAATTAACGAAATTCTCCAGCGTTCCTTCCCGACTTTTGCTTCAGATTTCCACGAGTGTGTCGCGGGACAAATGATTCCAGTGAAAAACGACGAGAGAGAGCTGTTCGTCGTAATATAAACAACAGTAGTCGATTAATTTCGAGCACAGCGAGTTTTATCGACGAAATTGAGAGGTAGACTCACGTCTCGCGATGTAACGTGGTACAAGAGGACAAGAAATGTCACTGCCAGAACAGCTGCTCGCGAATCGCTGTTTCGGAGTTATGCGAAACGCGAGCAGGAATATAAAATTCTACGTCCTCGCGAGGCAGGACGTCAGGGCAAACGTACGCCGATCACGCAGATCACCACTTCGTCATGTAACAGAGATAATTTCAATCCCTCTTCGTAGAAGGTAAACGCATGTTCGAAACGAAGCAAAAGCGACAAGGATCTGGCCAAATCATTCGCTGAAACGTTCACGTACGTCGTTCGTCAAACGAAGATGGACGTCGACCAGAAGATGAAGGAACTGAAGGATTTGTTTGCGAAAACCGGCGATGAACTGTCTGAACTGGTGAGGAACAACGAAAATTTTGTAAAAGAGGAAATGCAGAAGGTCGAGGAAGCCATTCGAAGGACCAGCGAGGTAGTCATTAGAATTATCTCTGATTACGAAAATATCTTTAAAAGACAGTGGTTCCATGTGCACTGGCATAAAAAAATATATTCATTCACATTTTCATAATTCTTGTAGTTCCTTATAGTTCTTATAGTTTGATAAAAAGAATTATCTCTGATTACGAAAATATCTTTAAAAGACAGTGGTTCCATGTGCACTGGCATAAAAAAATATATTCATTCACATTTTCATAATTCTTGTAGTTCCTTATAGTTCTTATAGTTTGATAAAAATATATATATATACACACTTTCGTAATTCTTATAATTAATTGGAAAAGTCTATCGCGGCAGTCGTTTCTCGCGCGATAAGCATCCGATAATAATGATGAATTTCACGACGAAAGAATCGAAGACTCAC
>NIPQ01117829.1:0-13259 GCA_002806875.1 Lepidotrigona ventralis hoosana
CGCAAACATCGATCCGACTTTGTACAGGAATACGTAATGTCGAGTGGTTGCCGGAGTGGTTCATGTCCTCGAAACTTTCGACCGGAAGCTCGCTAACTCTTTTTAACGACTTGCTGATTCTACTTATTTCGAATTTTTTCTCACATTTTTCATGAGATTAAATTGTAAAGTTGAATCAATTATTAAGAGCACACAGTAACAAGTTTATTATTTATTTTACCGTATAAATTTACGTGTATCTTTTTATCTGTTTGTGAAATTCTTTTGTGTCTGAATGATTCTTATCTGAGAATTTTTATGAATATCACTGTGAAAGGTTAAAAATACGAATTTTCATAAACATCCACGGTTTAAGTTGCGATCTTTTAATAATTTTTTCGAACTTATAGGAAACTCAATTTTTTCTTCAAATTCTCTCTACATATAGTGATGAATGAATTCGAACTTAGAAGAGAAGAAATTCAATGCATACAATTCGATGCGTTGAAATATTTCAAAATTTTCAACGCATTTTGACATCGCAACCATATCCATAATATTTGGAAATCAANGGAGACATCGCAACCATATCCATAATATTTGGAAATCAATCTGAAAATGTATTGCACATAGATTTATTGCAAGCATATAATACAAATGGCCATTTGAAACATACATTAACTGTTCATATATTCTTTGTGAAATATATACTTGTTTCAAATTTAACCAATCCAATCGCGAAAGTCAAGCCTCATTATTAGATCACGAACAATTATGCAAATTCATATTTTTACGAATGTGGTTAAAATTTAGTTAAAAAAATCGTTTCACTAATTAAAAATTATATTTTATATATTTCACATAATTTTCCACACGCATTATATATATTTTTGCACTCCCTATAAATGCATAACAATCCCCAAATTTCAAACAGTATAAATTTCAACAGTATCGTATAAAGCAATTTCATATTTCATGATACGTTCATAAAAAGCTATACTGTGCGCACGTTACAGTTGCATTTGTACGTACAAAGTATTGGTACACCTANCAATCCCTAAATTTCAAACAGTATAAATTTCAACAGTATCGTATAAAGCAATTTCATATTTCATGATACGTTCATAAAAAGCTATACTGTGCGCACGTTACAGTTGCATTTGTACGTACAAAGTATTGGTACACCTAGTCTTTTTTTTTTTCTGCGAAAGCAAATGATACATTAACAAAATCTGTTTCCATAAATACTAACATGTATAAAGTAATACGCACAGTTTCCAATAATGAATTATTTCCAATAATAATACAAGTAATATAAAATTTCGAGAATCAAAAAGATATTGACACACGTTGACACATGTATTTGAACAGAAAATGTAAAATATTTTTAATGATTTAAAGACAAGCGTCCTTTTCCAATGTTGATATCATTCAATAATATTCCACTACAGTTAAAAAAGGATATTTCGGTATCTTTCTAACAATATTTTGTCACTAAACGCAAATTAAGTGTGTCGATACTCTTTTGACTCTCGAACTTTTATCAAAAATTAGTCATTATTGACAATTTCTGCGCATGTGTTATTTTTTTTTATTTTTCCATCTAATGAACTATTTATAACAGATTTCGTCAATGTAGAGATATGATATAAATGATGTTTATTAAATAATAATAATGGTGATCAAACAAATAATTCGACAAGACAAAGAACACAGATCAACAACTCAAATAAACTCTTTTAACAACACAATCGACTCTCTTCTCTTTCAAAAGAAAAAAACGCTCTGCTTCTGCCATTACATTCACATTCTTTCTCGTTTCACGCAATGGCCTACGATACTACACTAATATCACGTTTGTTTCCACGAAGTTATCGCCGAGGAACTAGGCGCGCCAATACCTCTTTGTCCGGCCTTGTGCGAGCAGCATCGAGAAAAATGGCGGCCTGGTACACACGTCCTTCCGGTGAAGTGCTTACGCGCGCGGCCCCGCTCCTCCTTCCGCCGCTGCATTTCCTCCTTGCCATACCGCGGAGAATAAATTTCATTCGAAATTGCGCGAGCAGATAGAACACGGGCAGGCTCGCGGACATCAAAGAGAGACGAGGCTGCCCGGCCGGATACGTTTAGTATTCTCTTTACATAAGTGACGCTTATCGCTCTTTTTCCTCGTCTCTCTGTCCGCTGCTGGCTGTTCGCTTGTACCAATTTCCCATTCTAATTTCCCATTCTACCGCATTACGGGCTCTCTCGATTCGCGCCCGCCATATTTGCTCCCTTTCCCCGTCCGCGCCACTATCCCGATATCCCGTTCTGTCGTTGCTGTACGCTATTAGCCAGCCGTTGTTGACCCTCGGCCAACTGCCCGTTTCATTTCTGTTATCTCAGGACGCGTTTTTTCCTGTTGCGCGATACGATTTCGTGCACGCGAGCTGCCCGGCTTGTCTGAATAGCTGGCAGTTGGAAATCAATGCGCGAAATTTGCTCGCGGTTCGCTTCAGGCAGACAGGTATGCGGGAAGGTTACCAGAGTTGAATGTTAATTTACAAGATCCACTGAGATCTCGATATGGAATCCGTTCGTTCAATTTTGTTGATGAAATTCCTTTAAGTGAATAATCTCTAGAAGTCCGTGATTTATGTGTTTCGATAGTATTTGTACGTATTTGGAGAGTGAAATTTATGAGGCTGAGATTTCAATGGGAGCTGTGCGTATTTTTAGAATGTTTAATTTCGTTAACGGCCATTCTTTGAGTAAAGCAATAGATCTTCACGGTTCATGATTTTATGCATATTTAGAATACGATAGATTTTGATAGTGTCTAAAAAAAAAATAGATCTTTGTATTCAGAAGGCCACTATTTAATACAGGATACCTTTGCTCGATAAATAAATTACTATCTAAAATTCATAGGACATGTTAACTACATGATTCGAAACATTTGAAACTATACACGGTACAATTATATTAACAATTCGATTCTTAGATGATATCACGAGTGAAATTTCATCTGACGAGAACTTTATTTCAATACCAATCATTGAAATATTAGTCGCAATCGTTGATTGAATCGAATCGTTTATCGTTGATTGAAAAACGAAACTGAACTCTTTTTATTTCGATATTTAATTAACTTTAATTTCTAAAGCAAAAAAAAAAGAAAAAATAATAACATACAGAGATAGAGACAGGTGATATAGCTTGCAACCGAGGAACTACAATGATTCAATTCATCGTTCGCAGCCACCGTGCATACTGATTTTATATCCAATTTAATCTCGTTGTCTCTGAAGTTTAAGTACAACTACTGCGTGACGAAATTTTACTATCGTCTTTTACTATCACATCTCTGTTTTTACTCCTTGGCTACGACACACTATTACGCTTCGCAGCGTAAATAGGTTTCCCGTGGTACCCGCCACTGTTTCAATTCTCGAGAATCTCTTCGCGAAGAAGAGCACGCTCTTTTGTTTTATATTCCGCTATAAATCAACTTTTTCTCCCTCGTCTTTATCTGACAAACTTTCCCCTTTTCCTCCGTTCCGTGACGCAACAACGATGGCGTTCGGCGAAAAAGCTTTCTTTTTGTGGTGGCTATCGCTTCGTTTCGAATAACAGCGAGTTGGGAGAGAGAGAGAGAGAGAGAGAGAGAAAGGAGAGAAAGTTTCGGAAAACGCGTGACAGCCGCGCACGAGTAGACTGCTCGAAATTAATCTGCCGTGCAAAGGGATGAAGCTTACGGTCGGCGAGGACATGGGAAAGCGGATGAAACGCGCGGGAACCGCTTCATCTCCGGTGTAAAAGCAATTCACCCCGGTGTACGGAACGTATGTACGTACGTACCATCCGCGAGGAAGGAGAATTTTACCGTGTCAGCCAAGTTTTCAAAGGTGTTTCCAGCTCGTTCGCACAAGAGCGATGAAATCACGCGACGGGAAGATCGTTTCCGTTCGAGAGACATTTTGATTGCTTGCGTCAGCGAGTTCACGCGCGACGACGAACTCGATACATACTTAATATATAATTTAACATAAAAAAATTTAACTTGTAACACGATTGATTCAATTTATAATCTTTCTTTTATGTATTCAATTTATAACTTTCGCGGATTTAAATGAATTTTACTGGAGAATATCGATAGATGGACTGCAGATTTTTTTTCTTGTAACTTGAAACAACAGAACCTCGGTAGGAAAAATCTTTTTACTAAATGTTGTATTTCATGCGAATTTGAACTTTGAAAAGTCTCTGTAAATGACTTGTATAGGCTTATGATTGGATAACAGGTATAATGAATTCGATCAAAGTAAATTTGATACATACGAAATTTTTATACTAACGTTAGAAAAAGCATTGTGCTTTTGGTATGCTTTTGCACGCTTTTCTTACTGCAAATTTGAACTTCTGCACAAATGCACGAAAATCTGATCGGTTACGGATATAGGCTTATGATTGAGAAGCGTGTATAATGAACTTGATCAAAGCAATTTGGTATATATACCAGAGGAAATATGTGACGAACTTGATCGAAACTATTCAACTATTACTAGACAGAGATAATTATTTGTACTTGTACCGAAGGTGTATATTTAACGTTAGAATTATAATCTGTATAATATATAGTTTAAATCGGTTACATTAGCTTATGATTGAAGAGCATGTATAATGAACTTGATCAAAGTAATTTTATGTATACGATAGACGACGTATACGAGGGAAGCATGCGACAAACTTGATTGAAACTATTCTATGTATAATTATCTATACTTGTACGCGAAATTTCTACGTAATGCTAGAAGTTGTGCATTTAACGCTAGAATTATAATTTGTAATATATAGTTATATTTTTTTTTTTGGTTTTAATCGGTTACAATACGTTTAATGAAATCAAAGTTATTTTATGTACGTGGACTATACACTTGATCAGAGTAATTTTATGTATACAGAGATAATATTTGAACGAGGCATATGAAAATAAACTTGATAAAACCATTTTATGTGCAGAGAGATAATAGTTGAAATTATTGTATGAAATATACATGTCATAAAGACTATGATTAAAATTATAATTATATATTATTATATCAATATACAATTATATGTTTGTAAAAATTCGTATGTTATAAATTATATATAAATATATAATATAATTATAATTCTTATAATTTATAATATTATATGTTGCAAAATAATGAATGCAACAATGAGGAATTTGAGCGATTTTCTTTTACAAATGAAGAATTTAAATGATTATTGTACAAAGGCTTGATCATTTTATATTTTATTCACACGTCTCTCGTTTCGATTTATTTATCAACAATTCTAACGTCAAGTGTGCACCTCGCTCGTTCTTTTCAAGTTCGACAGCACATATCCCATTTATATTGAAGCAATTGTTTCAAGTGTTTGAACTTCCCAGATTTCCCTACAAACTTTCACAATGCACGAAATGCGTCAATGTTAATTAACAAACCATAGTCAAACAGAATTTGGTGTCTCGCCGGAGAAGCGACTGAATGAAATTATAATTTACACTCTCACCATGCACGAAAGCTTGCTGCACGCGTTCTTTTGGGGTCACGTCCGTTTCTTAAGGGGACCCGGAAATAGAAGAATATATACGGAAGGGGTAGATAGGGATTATAAATTCGCCGGGGGCTGCTGCGCCGAGGGCCGTTGCTTCGTATTTCAGGTAGGCGGAATAAATTGCACATCGTCTCGTATATTGCAAATTCCACCGGTGGATGACTTTGGTTTTTTTTTCTTTCTTTCTTTTTTTCAGCTGACCTATTTCCCTGTATCTATTCGTTGTTCGTTTCACTTTTTCCAAATCGACGAAAAAAAAAGAAAAAAAGAAAAAAATCCGAAAAAGTATCCTAAATATTCCCAACTATCAAATCACATAACCCTTTAATCGTCTCTTTGACGGCCATCCAACGTTCGGCATCGTCCGCTACAGAGATTCGTCAGCGGTCACATTTCTCTAAAACAGTTTCTGCCACTACGATGAATGTTTCCGGCGAGTGTTCCCTCCCGAATCCAACTACTTCCGTGAACAGTATCCATCTCGGATCGGTGACGGGGGAAATAATCTATCATCCGACGAGCTTCTCACTTGCTATAGCAGCTTCCTGTACAACATAGACCCGCAGGCAGGTATCCTGCAGTAATGAAATTGGAACCCTGAAGGAGGAAGCAGCGGATTTGAAACGAAACGGCAGCGAATCCACTCCCTTCTCGTCGATGAGTGACAAAATTTTGCGAATAAAAGAGAAAGAGAGGAAAATCGTGTTATGTTCAGTGACAAAGGAAAGTGGCTGATAGAAGCAACAAAAATAGTTTGAATTAATTTCCATAGTAATGAAACTGGAGTGTTTCTAGGGTGGGATTCTAACGAAATTTCACGATTGTCAAGAAAGAAGTAAGAAAAATTGAAAGAAGGTCACAGAGATTGTAACAGCTGAAAGAAATGGTCAAATGAGTAGATAAAAACACGAAGGAACAGCAGAAAGAAAAAGTAGTTACATCGAGTAATAAAGGAAAGTAGTTCGGAGGAAACAGTAAAAATAATTTGAATTAATCTGAATAGCAATGGGAACTGGAACTTTCAAGTGTTTCCGGCAGAGAGTCGAAACCACGAGTGAGTTTCACTTATTTCTGGATGAATTAAGAAATTCCACCAACAAAAAAGAAGCAAATGGAAAAGGAATATCGAGAAAAGTTGTGGGTAGTAATGAATAAGATCGAAAGAAACCGTCATATAGACAAATAAATAAAAAGGATAGCAAAAGATAAAGGAGATTGCAATGCTAAGTAACAAAGGGAAAGTAGCTGAAAGGAACAGTAAAAATAGTTCGAATTAATTTGAATATTGCAACTTACAACTGTCTCCGAGGGAGATTCTAGAGAAACGACAGGATTCACTTTCCGCGACGAATGAGAAACTCCACCATTCCACAAGACAAGAAGCAAATCGTACAAGTAAGAAAGTGAAAGAGGAGTTGTTCGCGGTAATAAATAAAAATGGCCGAAAGAAATACGATCATAAACGGTAAATAAAAGATAACGAAAGAAAGAATAAGTATAAAAAGAAGCAGTACTTCGACGAAAGAAAGGTATAAGAACGAGGATAAAAAACGTGAAAACGAAACAATCGTAAGAATGGTAAGAATACGATTTCAGATTATCCAGATTCGATCATAAAGATTCTGATCGTTATACTGTCACGTTCCAGCGATTTACTTAATTCAAGGAGGCTTTCAATGCGTAAACTTCCGACTTTGACATCGTATCGTTATGTCGTACACGTGTACGACCATATCGACGACACTGAGTGCCATTATACAATCCGATCCCCTTTTAAACTTTGGTAATTACATTATACGCGAAGGGTCGACACGGGGTTAGAGAAAGATACGCGGATAAGATGCGTGGGAAACGAGTCGCCTAAAAGGTGAAATCGAAATGAAAATGACCGAGAATTCACGTAATGGGAAGTAATTAACGAATAATCAATAATTTCGAGTAAAGAGAGGGTAACAGAGCGGCAAGAGAGACAAAATAGAGAAAGAGGGTGCGAGAACGGATATTGCGCGAGATTAAGATCAAATTAACCTTGTGTTCCGGGCGACCAACCGAGCCCTTTCGAATTTCACGAGCTTTCTAACGGACAACCTAACGTTCCGCAAGAGGAAGCTAAAAGGAAGTCATTTACATTGGAGTTTTTAACGCGTACACTACAATCACTCTCTGTGACTTTTGATTCGTGTTAATTGTTAGATCGGATTCGTGTACGTTCGAACGTGTAAGCGTTAGTTTGTATTAGTTAGATTATCTTTTAAAAAAGTTTATTACGTTTTGCGTTCTGTATCAGTACTTACGTACAAGTTATGTTCTGCGAAAGATGTGATTTTAATGAATTTTGCAGATATAATACGCACATAAAAAAATATATAAAATATTCAAATCGTTTAACTTATTTCTTTTTCAATTAGTCATGTATTGTTCAAACGTGATTATCTTACAGTTATTTCATTTGACACCCTTGAAATTAAAAGACGGTAATAAATTAATCACGAAAAAAGTGTGTAGAGAACATGAAACGGAAGAAGGGAAACACATTACGAATGCAAGAAATGTGATGTAGGATTATTGATCCATGTTTCGAATTGTACCATATCTTATCAGATTATTAGATATATATGAATTTTTATTATTAGAAAATACGAATAAATAAACAATATTGGTTTAACGNGAAATTAATAAAATTTTTATTATTAGAAGAAATTAATAAAATTAATAGAAAATACGAATAAATAAACAATATTGGTTTAACGTAGTGAAATTCGGTGTTCTCGAGTTAAATTATCTTCACAGAAACAAAATTTCGTAAGCCAAATCCAATTAAACGCGTCTAATATCTACGCCATTGCCATCGCCACGCCACGCTATCAAAGAAAACGACACGCTTTTGTCCAAATCTCGCAGCAAACAGTCGCAACCCTCGAGTATTCGTCGTCGATCCCCTAACCTCGTTCCACGCGCCCGATCCAATCTTCGAGATATTCGAATATATACACAATCTCACGAGGCACTTTTCTCTCTGGGCTGTTTCAGGTGAGAGATTTCGACACGTGCATTAGCATGACTGGAGGGGCTGGCGAAGTAGTAAGTAGAAAACAGCAGGCTGGCACCGCCCGGGGGTCAGGGAAAGGAAATAAATCCACGGTTTAGCGAAAGGGAGGGAAAGTAGGCTAAGCCGTGGAATTTCAGATCGACGCTTAGAACCGAGCACTTTGCGGCCGGTCGTGGAATAATGCGGCCGACGTTAGCCGCATGCTCCGCGGGATCGATGGACCACCACGAGTCGAGTCGAATGCAGATTAAGTAATCTGCTAATGAAATCACGGGCAACGATTCCCTCGCTTCTCGCTTTCCACCCTCCGTGATTCTTTAATCGTCCACGATGAACGGGCAGCTTCCGCGAAGCCAAACAGATTTGCGGCGATCCTTAGTCTACGACTCGTTTTGTCGATCGACGATTGGCAATCGAGAAACAGGGTCAACACCCTCACAATCAGTGAAAGCAATTTCAGAAGAACACTCTCTTCTCGTATTTTCTCCCTACGAAGTGCAGACATTTTCTTTTCTTTTTTTTTTTTCTGACACTTAATTTTGATATTCCGTGCGAAATTTAAGGAACATCCAGGAGATTTTCAATGCCATGCGAAAATAAATGGAAAATATTCTTATTCGTTGTGTCGACATTTGAAAAATTTCATTCAACCGGGGAATTAGCAGTTGCTGCTGAGATTCAATGGATGATAGATGATTGAAATTATGAGAATACGTAGAATTTTGGAAGTAACCAAAGTTTTTCTCATTGTCAGTGAAATTAAATCTAAGGAGAAAGAGCTTGTCAGATTCAGAAGGCTCAGATAATTTTAAATGGCAATTTTATTCACCTGTCAAAAATTCGTTATTCATTACAATTTCTTTAAAATTAAATTTCATGAAATTATAAAAAAATCCAATTAGAACACGCGGTAACGAAGAAATTTTCAGCGAATGTCTGAAGTTTCTTTCATAATCATAATACTGGAAGGATACAATTTGATAGTATACATTTTCATTCAAAAGATCTCATTTCAAGATCTCAAAAATAATGCCTTTTTTAAATAAATACAAATATTTTACTTGTTATACTAACATTTCAAAATATTGAAACTGTAATCAATCATGTATAAAAATAATAATTATAATTACACGCTGTTATAATTTCTCGGAAAACTTTGTAAAAAGAACTTATTAACATCCAAGGAAAAAATGGCGCTCCAAACTTTCGGGTAGAAATGTAAATTGATGAAAAAGAAATTAATGAAACGTCCTTAATGGATCAATCGAGTACTAACCCAACTATTATTGAACGTTACACATAACTTTGAAATTTTTCATCCGGTTTAATTGTTACTGACCTTTGCCAAAGAGGATATAACGTATAAAACAGAGAAAATTAAATTAAATACCTTAAATCTTTAAATACGATACCACTTGAATAATATCAAAAATTAAAAATATCTCATGGCATCGTGGAAAAATGGAAACTTCCCGGTTGGTATAAAAAAATAAAGGAGATCCGAGAAGCAGCTAGGCGATACAGAGGTTAAAAATCGCGCACGAGAACCCGTGAACGTCGTCCCGGGAATTCAGAATAAACAGATATCGAGACAATTTGGAAGAACAGTAAATAAGATAAGGAAAATAGAAGGTTTCGTAAATGTTCCGTTGTCGGGAGGAGCTCTCGAGAAATCGGGTTAAGCTTTGCTCGCCCGTCTCGCCAAATAAAGTGGCTCCCTCTCGATCGTCCACCGTAACAAACAAAGGGGAAAGTTAGCCAATCCACCCATCAGTGTAAACTTCGCGAGATACGCGCTCGTTTGCGAAAGATCGAACTTAGCAGTTTCTGCCCGTGCCAGGCAAGCGAGCGAGAAGTGTATAATGAAGTCAGCCGGAATTTTCTTGAAATTTAATATTGCCAGCTACTGGATAAATACAGTTCAAATGTGTACTCTCGCGCAGTTTAATCGAAAGATTCATATTTTCGGTGTACTCTCGGAATTGTTATTAAGGGAATAAGATAGGAGGAAACTATGACTGAAAATGTTCCATTAAATTTCAACTGAACGAACATTTGATTTGTAATGAATCTAACGTAATAATATTATAATGTAATGAATACAATTTATACTCTAAAATTTCAGGATCGAACACATACAGTTTTGAAATATTCAACACTCAGCTGTCACTGAGTTTTATTCTACTAATGAAATAAAAGTCTATCAACAATATCTGGGTAATTTTGATTAAGTAATGAAATAAAAGTCTATCAACAATTGATTAAGTAATGAAATAAAAGTCTATCAACAATATCTGGGTAATTTTGATTAAGTAATTTTAATAACCTCAAGCGGACCTTTGAAAGGTCTTTAAAGTAAAGTTAGTTTTCAGGACTATATTTATTAAGGAACTCACAATTAACACTACCAATTTATAATTTTTGTTGGATACTTTATAGGCGTATGTTTTATAAAGATTTCAATAATTTTTCGTAAAATATACAAATAAAAGCTCGTATATCTCATTGTGTTGTAATGTCTCTGATGGAAATTTTATGCACGTAACGTAATAAACTTTTCTAACAAATTTGTTTATTTCCTATTCGAGAGAAAACATTCACTGGAAAACATACACAATTCGAAATGTTCGACAAAACTCTCGAACGAACGTCACGATGTTTAGGATGTTGCGGAATCGTTAGGGAATCAGCGTGACACCAGATTTTGGTCAACGTCGATGTATTTCGGCAAAACAAGGCTAAACAGCCACCACAGTCGCGGAGCAATCGCAATTCAGGCTAACCAAGCACGCGATAAATCACGTCAATAACACCGTAATTAATGACGACTTATAGGGTATATCTCGAGAGCCTCGGCCTCTCTATTTAACGCGAGGCAACTCTCGGCGACCGTGCGCCAATGTAATCATTCGCATTTCGTTACACGCATACCTAATGCGCACTTAATTATCGGGAAAGTAACAAGCGCCATTTCCGTTGCCGATCGATCGTCACGATTTTTCACGCAACGCCGACTCAGTTTCAAGTATACACGGTGTTTCCTACTTTTCTGCTTGTTTCGAAGCTTGATCCACTGGCAAAAAAAAAGTGTGTGTTGAAGCCAAGTTTAACTAGCGAACGCTTTGTTACGAAGTTACTGGTAAATATTGAACGTAATAAAGCGCGAATAAAAGTGGTAGAGTTCTGTAGCGGAGGATGCAAAGGATAGATCGTAGCTCTTAGCGCGATTAATTACAGTTAAATTCGCGTTATGAAATGCCACGTGAATTTATGGAAATTTATCTTACTACGTGTTCCAGTGTAATTTGTAATTTATAACAATATTGGTTGCAAACAAAGTATTTAGAACGAAACTTCGTGTGACACTTTCTTCTTACTTTCTACATATTTTAATTATTAAATTGTACGGTGTGTAACAAATTTTCAATTAAATTATTGGCTCGTAACATTTTCTTTTTACTTTTCACACGTAGACTGTGTGTATGTATAGTATGTACGTGCACAATTTCATAAAGGAAAAATGGAGAGAGAGTGTGTGTGTGTGTAGCGCGCGAGAATTTAATTCTTTGAGAGTCTAATCAGTGACAGGCTATTCTACTGCGTACGTGACGCGGCCGTAAATCGGATCGTACAACTGATTTACTTACCGTGTATTGCATTTTCAAATCATTTTATCGCTCCATATAATTCTCTATTATGTATACACCACACGCTACGCATGATACTACGTTCTACAATAAAGAAAAAAAAAACAAAAGTAATATGAAACGACAATTTTCTGATTTTAATATTAATGCTTTGTGATGAAATAGAAGAGTTTTAATACTCAATGAGAGTGGAAATAATTTGTCAGGTTCAAAGAACCTTTTTGAAAATAATTTATAATGAAAAACTAAAGATATAACTATTAAGACAATTATTTCGATATTAAAATGTTGCACCGATTATTATTTTTAATATTAAAACCAGCGTTATTTTAAAACTTCTATTAGCGCTATTTTTTCACGTAATTTATAAGTCAACGAAATAGTTAATAAAAGACTAAAGATATAACTATTAAGACAATTATTTCAATATTAAAATTCCATAATGAGCATTATTTTAAAACTTTCTGAGATACTCTAACGAGCGCTATTTTTAAAACTTTATGTGAAATACTATAACAAGCATTATCTTAAAGCATTATACTACGAGCGTTATAACTAAAATACTGTGACCAGCGCTGTTCCTAAAATTTCAATGTTAAGCTACTGAAACAGAGATTTTTGTAAAAATTGTGAGAATTTCGTGTCTAACTCGAGGACGTTGTTACGTTTCTGCAAACACGAGACTGACTGACAATCTTAAAACTGTCTTTCAATAAAAAATGAGAAACACGATTCAGCGTACAATCGTCGCGCGGATCCGTGGAGTTCAGAAACGAGTGAATAAATAAATAAAGCGCGTGCGCTTGGTCACCGCGAGGATCTATTTACATTGACATCTACATCGTCGTGCCGGCGAAGAAATGGAACTCGGTGAACGATAGCGCACACCGGCCTCAAGAGCGTCATGAAACACGCGATAAATCACTCGGGACAGTAACGTCGTAATTAACGATGACTTATGAACTGGCTCTTACGTCAGCCATATATATATATATATA
>NIPQ01117836.1:0-13469 GCA_002806875.1 Lepidotrigona ventralis hoosana
TGTTGATGTTTGAGTGAGATTTTTGATATGTTCCCAGTTTGCTAGTTTCCGAGGTATAATTAGAAATTCTTATTTCACGTGTATCTGAATATCCAGAAACGTGTGTTTGTAAAGACACGTATTAAAACTACAAATTTTTGATTCTTTAATACACGTTTTACATGCCACGTGTGCTTGATCATTGTGTATTATACTACATTCATATTTTTTTTATAAACATATCGTGGCTCGCGAAAATATTCAAAAGATTAAAACATACAAATTTTTGATTCTTTAATACACGTTTTACATGCCACGTGTGCTTGATCATTGTGTATTATACTACATTCATATTTTTTTTATAAACATATCGTGGCTCGCGAAAATATTCAAAAGATTAAAACATTTGATGAAAGGCAACCATTGTGATTACATTGGTAAAATTTGAAATTGCAAGATATTTATTGCAAACATATAGCACACATGAATAACCATAATTTGCTTCAAACTTGATTAATATAGTCATAACGATGGTGTCTCATTAACAAAATACTTCGTGTAACACATAAAATGTCGCGAGTTCCATATAACTTGCGTGAAAAATTGCACACGTGTACTGAACAATAATCGCTGATTACAAAAAAATTGCTTCTATAATTAGTACAACACGGTATACACTACAGTATTGCCTGCAGTATCACAATGAAGTTCTTAAAAGCATGCAAAGGAACGCTACTGCCTGTTGAAACGCAAAAACGCGATCATCTTCGTAGTTCAATGTGAGCCTCAGCTTTACGAAGTTTCGTCGAATCGAAAGATCTCTCCGCTCGAAAAAACACTTCACGTTCGACGAAAATTTGGTTTTATAATCAATGGAAATCGAGCGAAGTACTTGTTATTCGGAACTTCATAATATATCATCGCTTTCTATAAAAACGGCCGACGAAGAACTTTCGGTGCAGCTTTTTCAGATTTGGTAAAATCGTGGTCATCCCTTATTTTCCACCTTCTGCTTTCCTTCGCCATCGTCCGTCTGAATATTCATAGGTCAAGAGGTTAACCAATGAACCAATTAAAAATCCAGCGAACAATTTTCCTTCGCGCCAAGTCGTTGCTGCCAGCCATTTCGCTTTTCAATTCGAGGGGGGGAAGAGGAGGGATCGGATTCGAAGACCGAAAATCCAGTGGGTAGACGAATCCATTAGAAACTTCTTAAGTAGGTGACGCTGAATCCGTTCTAAATCCTGAAATGTTTAAACTTCGATGCTGTAAAATCGTCTGTGGAATAGATCGATCCTTTTTTGGTATTGTACGTTGCAAGTGCTGCATTTTCAATGTACTAGACACGCGAATTTATTGTCCATGATATTTAGCATGCTTTTGTTCATCTGTAAAATATTTTATCATTTCGTAATGACATGATTATCGAGCCACTATTTAATTTTCTACAAGTTTTCAGTACCATGAGAAGAGAATTTAATAATTGCCAAATTACTAACACAGAATACATCGTATGAGAGATCAATTAATTCGTTCTAAAGCGTGAAATCTTTATTTTCGCGCCGTTCTTTTTTTTTTTTTGTCTCGGATGTTTTTACATCGCACAACAAGTGAGAGACTGAAGGCACTTTTTCCCGAAAATGCTACAAATTGTCTGTGAAAATATGTGAGAGGTTCTTTTCATCGTTGAAATCTGTTTTGATTTGAGGATTGAAGCCACGAAAATATAAGAAATGTCAGGAAATACAATATTTCATTGGCGAAACAATCTCTGCCAGCATATTTCTTTTTCAATTGTTTTTAAAAAAAAAAAATTTTTTTCATAAAAATCCACAATGATTCTTTTTCTGCTTTCCTATTTTCTTTTTTTTTTATTTTATTTTTGACTCGTCTGGTTTTTACCTTTGCTGTTAGCGAATCTCTCGAGATACGGTTTGTCAAGATACGTGAAAATCTCCTCCAAATAATTATAGAAGGCTGTGTATATGTATGCACGTTATTTCTGCACGAACTCGAGCGACGAGGCACGCAACATATAAGACCTGTTCACCAACGATCCTCACGCTAAAATAATTGTGTGGAACAATGCGAGGAAGCACAATATCTTACCACGCTTTTTCAGTTTCACCTTTTGCTACCTGGAACACTCGATGATTAACGTTAAATAATCATGTATGTTCTTCTTGAAAACGTTTTGATCTGACTAAAGACTGAAGATAAAGAATGTTATATACAGAGGGTGTGCCAAAAATCACTTCCTACTATAAAAAGGGCACAAATTTGTAAGAGTAATTTTTAATGAGTAATTTTTCAAAACACAATCGTGCTTGAGTTTGAATTAAATTTAATTTAAAATTAATAAAATTAGTATTTGATGTTTTGTTAAAGACAAAGCTTTTGGTACAAGCGGGTAAGAGGCGGTTTCTTGTGAAAAACTAAGAAAAAAAATATAAATATATTTTAGCAGAAGAATGATAGTTTTATATCAATACGACATCAGTGAGTAGTCGTCTTTTTTTTTTAAACACCTTCATTGACGTATTGATTATCTTAACGTATAAAAATTTTTCTTTTTACGTATAAATATATTTTTTACATATAAATCATCATGATAATAATTTAAATGATGATAAAACAAAATAAATAGATTAAACAAACATTTTCGAAACAAAAAATATCCCCGTACGTTTCGATCAATTGCAAAGAAAGATAATCCGAAATATGAACAGTATTTGATTGTTCCTAGTATTAAACCATCGGCGATTTCTTTCTTATTGAATTATTGGCCCTCTCATAGTCCCCCTCTACGTGTCCATCAAAACAACTTGTACAAACTAAAACGTTCGATAAAGTGAAAATCTAGTATAAAAATCGGCTATCGGGGTACGTGGAGAAAGGAGAAACGTACCGTCGAATTAAATCTGACCGAGCCATCACCGCGTCCTACAGTACGAGTGTGTAAAACCAATCCGCTGTTCGAGGGTTAAAAGACTCGAACAGAGAGCGAGCCTAGCGCTCGCGTAGACGAGGCGCAATCGTTGCCAATTGGAATTTCAATTACGAGTTTCTCTGACGTTTCATATCGTGCCTGTTATGTGTAACTAGTTTATAGGGTATGTGTACAATTTCAGCCGTTCCCTGTCAAAACCTATTAACTGGCAATCTGGATCGAAATTAGGTGTTCCGAGCGCGTGGAAGGTTTATTTGATCCAATCAAGCGTCTCGTAGGATTCCATCCACCATCGAATTGTTCGTGTCCGTGAGTCTGATGGTGTCGTAATCTACGGGATTGAAGAGAAACTGAGTTTCTAGCACTTGATCTCGACTGTGTGTATGTATTACATTTTCTTTCTTTTTTTTTTTTTTTTTTTTTTTTTTTTTGNCGTGCCTCTTTGACTTTACCAAACTGATTGCGAGTCTGTGTCTCATCACAAAATGGCAGGTTTCGTATAAGTTAATTAATTCTGGTTGCGGTCAATTAATTGATTGATTTCTATAATTTACGTGCGTGAATTTTTTTTTTTAAATTTTAAATTTTTTTTAAATTTGATTGACTTCGACGCGCGCGTGAATTAAATTTATTTAGGAGGAACCAGGTATAAGCGACCAATTCTTTCTTTCCGAAAAAAATATTTATTTACATGTGTAATTGATAATGATTCGAATAAATTTTATTCTTATGAAACTTCATTCGCGAAAACTGAAACTATATGTTTAGTAACATATGATTAATGTGTTAATTCGAAACTGTTAGTTTAATAATCCTTTCTCATCAAATTTTATTAAATAAAATATTTAAAAATCGTCAGTTTAATATATAAAGCTAATTCAAACAAAAGAGCTGGTGCAATTTTATGTAATATTTGTTGACAAATACTTTAAATCGTTTCGAATATTCTCATTTTCAATCATGATATATTATTTTATACTTTTATCACATTTTTATTATATTTTTCTTTTTTTTTTTTTGAGTGTACGTGTTTTGAAATACAAGAAATTTTAGAATTTTTCTGTAGCAGTAGTTGTATAAGTTTCAATGTCTATAGTACTTAATACTTTTCCACTAATGTTGGTTTTGAGGCTTTTTTATAAAATCAATTAGTAATAAAATTTAAGATATTTCGAATATTTGACGACGAGTTCGAATTATTTTGAATACAATTTGCAAGGTTAGAATTCTTGAAAGTGGACGAGTTTCACAAGTTTTTTGATTGTTGCGATTCAAACAGGATCATCGATATGTTCAATTCAATGAAATTAAAAAAAAAAAAAGAAATTCAAGTTATCTTCATTAACACTTATGATTTATTTATTCATAGTGCGATTTATTATTCATAATATAATTATGATTTATTTATTCATTCATAATACGTACTATAAGCTATAATATAGTGTGTGTGTGTGTGTGTGTATACGCATTTAGAAAGTGGAAAACAAAAAAATTAATTATGATTTCATTCATATGCTTTATTATAATCTTGCAATAATCATTTACTTATATTTTAATTATATTCTCATAATTGTTATTATAATAATATTCTTTAAAAGAGAAATTGGTTTTGTAATTTACACGTTACGTGTTACGTATTTGGAAAATAGAAAAAAAATAATGTTCGTAAAATACTGGGTGTCAAATTTTCAACGTCCATTATTTATGAAGAGCTTCAAAATATCCGAAACTATGAAGATCCAAAGAGCAATCATAGTGTTTCAGAACATAGAACTAAATAAAATTTCCATGGTGTTCGAAATGATTCGAAGTTTCACCGGGTTCAGATTTGAATTATCATTATCGCTAATAGTAACGCGACTCAATTTCTCACGACAGAACGTGATACGACCTAACCGAACTCTCCGTCGATTTTCTGATCTTTCAACTTCGACTCGTACACCCTTCGATTTTACTTTCAAACTTCTTTTATCCACATTTTCTCCCTCCCTTTGAAAACTCTTTCCTCCCCTCTCTCTCTCTTTCTCTCTGTCTTTTCTCTTCAGGTGCAGTTCGCAAACATTCTTAAGAAACACGTAGTCACGTCTATCCCAAACTTTCTTCAGTTGTCTGCACATTTTTCTTTCACACTTCTCGGAACTTTATCGCTCGTACGAAATTTCCGTTCTTATGTTCGTTCATATATCCAACACGTGATACTTTCGCAACGAGATTGAAGTAACAAATTTTAATATTTCTCGTTATTCCTCAGTGTTTGTTTCCGCGAGTTCTGTTTCAGTTTATACAAATTAGACGCGAACTTCGTTTCGAATTGTAGCACAGTTTAAGAAAAAGCGACTTCAATTCTAGTTCTTTTTCTTTTTTTAATTTTTAACTAGGTTGATTTAATTTTAAATCAAAATATTTGGAATATATTGTATTTAGAAGCAAGAATTAGCAGTTTTGAAAAAAGTCTTTGATTAATCATTGATAAAATTGGTTTACTTACTTATTAGAGGCTCAAAGAGAGATAATTATGTCGAAATTTGTTATATGCTCCTCATTCAGTAGTAAATTTTCAGATTTTTAGTAATTTTAATGGTAATTTTAACTCGAAGGGATAAAGACTGTCGATTGAGAACTGAGACACTAATCCCAATAAGTATATATAAGTATATGAAGTATATATAAGTATATGTAAATATAAGTATATAAGTATATATAAGTATATGAAGTATATATAAGTATATGTACAATAAATATATAAAGTGCTATAAAATAATATTATTATTACAAATACGTACGTAGAATGTAGGGATGAAAAGTTTAAATATTTATTTGTGGTAATAAAACAATTTTATAAAAGGTCTTTTAATAGTCTAAATATTTATTTGTTATAAACAATTTTATAAAAGGTCTTTTAATAGTTTAAATATTTATTTGTGGTAATAAAACAATTTTATAAAAGGTCTTTTAATAGTCGTTCAAAACATTCATTTTACGTCTTGGTTCATGGAGAATTGAATACGTACGAAATACACATTTTGACAGAGATTTCGAATAACACAGAATGTTCGAACAATACAGAATTCGAAATAATCGAGGTTTAATCGTATTTTGATGAGGTATAGATAAGAATCGCAAATAATAACTTTGTAGGAAGATAAATTATTTTGTACGAAAACTGTTTACTAGAGACACACTATTCGAAGCTGGCACACTTTTTTACCGAACAAAATTTTATGCACAAATTTCACAGAAAATTCGCTTGAAAATTTTCTGTGGGACATGTGCATTCCATCGGGACTGAAGGAGCCAAATATAACACTTTTCGTGGAAACTTTTTGGCGAATATATTGACCAACGTAGTAAAACACATGACCGGAACTTTGGCTGTTCAGAATTTAATATTTATTTCTCAATAGGACAGTTTGTACTTTCTTTGGGGCATGCACTATCGTGCATAAATAATTGGACACCTAGTGAAATTCTATCAAAAGTTTCGTGTTTTTCTTCCGTTCGTTTTACGAACGTTCTCTGTTGTTAATTTTCTACATTGTTATTATTATTACAACGAGGCTCAAATGCTAGATTTAATTTGATACAATTGTCCAACAATGTCTGGTACGTTTAATTCTTTACTTTACTTTACTGATGGAAACTTGTTTCATCAACCAAGTATTGTAATAAATATTTTAATTCGCATATTTTGTGTATTTTTTTCATATTCATACTTTATGAATTATCACTTTATTCTAATCAATATTTTAGTATTGTAATAAATATTTTATTTATATCATAAATCACTTTATTGTAATAAATATTTTAATTTGCATATTTCATGTATTTTTTCATATTCATACTTTATAAATTATCACTTTATTTACCAATTTATGAATTTTGCTGACTTTTTAATTAAAACTGAGTTTGTAATTCTTCGCACTAATTTGTCATGTAAAATACTTCTGTTAAATTTTGTCTTGATCCCACAAGTTGAAGTATTGCAAAAATTGCGCACAACGTTTTTGTTCATATCAATCCTACAACAAAATATTTGTCGACAAATTTCATACATTTTTTCCATTCCTTTTTCCTGTAGATTAAACTCTGTTGCAATTTGATCGTTTAAACTCTCGGGACGCTTCGCGATCTGATTAATCCAAAGAATGATCAGAAACGTACATCTTCAAACATTTTTCACGTCTTTCACATTATCGAGAATTCTCTACGCTCGATACTTCGATCAAAGGCATTTCATTTGATTACGCTTCGTGCATTCCCAAGTTTCAATTCCATCTGCATCAGATTTTATCAATCTACGTTTATGATACGTAGAGATTGATTTGTTTCAATATCGAAACGTTATTATTTTTGTCAGAGAATCGTAATTATCCCTCTTTGACGGTGCGCAAGGTATTTTACAATGAATATCGCGCGTTATCGCGGAGCTCGTGTTACGTTTCGTTTTGCTTTTTAAAAAAAAAAAAAAAAAAAAAAATTAGCAGAAAAAAAAATGCAAATCGATATGTAGATTCAAAGGGAGCTGCTTGTATATAAAGTAAAATTTAACGACAAACACGATTGAACACGCGGGGAAAAAAATTTGCAAATGACGGTTTCAACGGAGTAAAGCTTTTTCGATGTATCTCCGTTAATCTGCGCAACGTTCTCTCCATCGATGCGTTCCACTCGTTAGAAATGTTCTGGTGAATTCTACCGGAAACGTTAATCGAGGAAGTTCCTGCGGCTTCTTCGAACAAAAATGAAACGTGGTGACTCTCGTTGATTTTCGGAGATGTAAACTATTGTAATTTTTCTAGGGGAGAAAAAAAAATCGTACAACTTGGACTTATTTGAAAGAGGCTTGAAGTCTCGAAATGTGTCGTTCATTTTGTTCTTAAAATGCTTTTCTTTTTAAAGATATTTCAAATTGTCAGAGTATGTAGAAACGTAGAAAATATTTTTCTTGTACGTATATACATTAATTTAAAAATTTTGGAGTCCAAGGTCACTCGAAGGTCATATCATAAACGTATCCAAGTATATTTTTTCACGACCTACGTGATGGGGTAGAAAAAAATACACGCTTCCTACATAAAAAATGCCAATGTGATGTTGAAGAGAACATTAAAAAAATGATATTTTTTAAAAAATAATTCTTCCATCCGATTTGTCTTTTTAAGTTACGTCAAGAACGATCTTCGTACTATTATATTCAGGTGAATCCTGGTTTTCGTGAAACTCCTTTATAACGACTCCTTAAATCTTGTACGATTTCTTTTTAAACTTTGAATATTGAACGTAGACCATGAAAATTCAGGAAGTTGTAGCATTCGCAATTTGTTTTAACATTTTCGATATTCAAAGCTCAATAAATTGGTGAAAAAAAATAAATCGAACAGCAAAATTTTGAGACTTGTAGATTCATAAACATAGTCATTGATTGCTTCTTGTTCAAAAAATAAGAAGTAAATCCATTTCAAACTAAGAATAGAATCAAATAAATGCCAATATCTCATCTAAATACAAAATATAATAATGTAATAATAATAATAAATAAAAATAGTTATTGATATAAAAATAATGCAATCTTATTCGAAACAAAAAATATAATTTCGGATAACAGTGCGAAATACGAAATAACAATTTTTTGTACGTACATTTTGTACCGCGATGGAAAGAACATTATTTTCCAAAAAAGGGCTCAGATAACAAATATCAAAGTTTCAAACGAAATAAATAAAATAGCAACGCGAATGAACAAATTGAACAACAGATTGAAGCAGAAGATTTCGCCTGAATAATTCGAGGTGAATTCAAAATTCTCGGACCCTGCCAATAGCAGAACTGGCTGTGGCGCACGAATCATTCTTTTCGGTTACTTAACAACTTCCATTCGAGGAAGAATTAATTCCAAGTACGTATTGCCGCGACAAAGCTAATTTGCGGCACGTAATATCGCCGAAGCAGATCCTGCGGGATAGCGGGAGAATTATTCAAATTGCTTTGCACAAAAATTTCATCGGAGGCGCGATCGGTGCGTGACTCTGAAGCTCTCTCGTCGCGCCATCCTTTTTTTTTCTTTTCCTTTTTTTTTTTTTGTTATTTCCCGCTGCGTGTGCAAGAATTATTACATTACCGGTCGCTTTGCTGCACGGCCGTCCGGTGACAAGTCAGAAGTATCGTGTGTGACCGTGTTTCGCGTGTGTGTGTGTGTTCGTGTCGGGACAGTTTTCATGCGGAAAAATCATTCGCCGTTTCATACCGTGGTAAAGAGTATTGTTACAGCTGGAATTTATTTAGAGCGCGGAAAAACATTGAATTTCGACGCGAAACACCACGCGCCGAGCGTATTAAAAAAAGGGGCGCGAGCTGCTGCTGCAGGGATCGATATTGCCGACGAGTAGTAATCCGCGCTCGTTCAATTTTCACCGAATCTTTTTAACGGGATTTTTCGACGCTTTGTTCGACGATGGAATTTATTATTACAAACACGGTCCATTGCCTGTTGCCCGAAGGTAATTGTTAGACTGCGGATTTAGACACGTATTTATGGGGAAATTCGAAACTGCGAAAGCACACGGAACGATTTACGTCTTTACGCCATCGTCACGCAATATTTGGCGTAATAAACTTATCTTATAAAGTAAATGAACTAAATGAGACTGAACTTGTAAACTAAATAAACTATGTGTGTCTATAAAACGCATCTTCACGTAGGTTCTATTACTTCAGTTGTATTTATAAAAGAGTAATATAAAAGAAAACAAACGTCAAAAAGTGTTTTTAAAATATTTATTTTTCAATGAGGTGAATTAATGTAAATAAATAGCACTTTGATTGATTAGTATTTGGTGTTGTCCTTACAAATTTATTAAGAGATAGTTGAATTGCACTCTTCTTTTTCTTTTCTTGATAAAGAGTTCTGTAACACGCTGTGTCTTTTTTCTGTTTGTCAAGATGCTTTTAAATACAGTACGACATATGTACAAAAGTCGAGGACTAGGCAATGAATTAGGTTGTGTAATGAGTTTATCAGTATTTTTCTAAGAGATCATTAATTTTATGATAGTCTGTTCAATCGATATATACATGTTTATACGTTGCAAATAGGTCAAGTGATTGTTTTGAACTTCTATTAAAAAATCTTTATATTTTTACACTCTTTAAATTATTCTACAATTGTGAATTCTACAAAGTTCTTAAAATAATGAAAACAATTAATATTCCAGTAAATATTCTACTAGGTTCAAATATATATTGTAAATTCCATATTTTTTCTATGTAACGAAAGAAATAATTGTGTTATTAAATGATGCGATTGTGAACAAACATTTATTTGTATTTAATTGTTGTTCATTATAATTGACATAAGCAACATTCTTATATAATTTTCCAAAATATACCATTGATGACAAACTTATTACATAATCTAGTAACTAATACGTATGATATAACGCGTCATATCATACAGAGTGATTCATAAATATATGCCAGTAATTCAGTGAATAAATATATACACTAATACTATTCCTGGCAAAAAAATTCCGATCAAACATAATTATTTACTTAATTTCTCATATATTGCAAATAATTATACCTATTTCAATGTTCTTAAACACTTTCGAATATCGAAAACTTCTTGCCAGGAGTGACATAATAAATATAATTGTAACATATGTAATATAACACGTAAATAATGAAATTAAAAGAATAATATAACTAAAAATGGACGTATCTTTTATACTTGAATTTTCAAATTATGATGATTTTTACTTCAATACATATAGAACATATGACGTTTTATATAATATTCTTTTTTTTTTGTTATAATAACGTATAAATTTATCCTTTGAAATATTGGCACCCTATATTATATAATATATAAAAAGTAAATAAAAATTCTTCTATACATGAATTGCTCTCTACCAATCAAATTATGAAAATAAATGAATGAGATTTTTACAATCGATCGTTTCTTCGCATTTTTTTTTTTCTGTTGCGTCACTTTCAGCCCGTATGCAATTTTTATTAGCAACGCGAGATCATTCGAAACGAACGTGCAGAAATAGAATTTTATTTCTCGCGCGAGGTGTGATTTTCAAGCTACAAAAATGTACAGAGAAATATGAAACTATTAAAAAAAAAAAAGTAAAATATAAATAAGAGTATATAAACGTGCAAAATATAAAATGATTTAGAAAAATAAATCAAATATAAATGCAGATATAGTACAAAGATACAAATATTCGAAGACACATAAAGTATAGGATTATTTAGTGAGGCTTCATCGGCTCTATTTCTTAAACTGTTTTAGTAAACAATTCAGTTTGATGATGCTGATTTTTTTTAGTATTCGAAGCTTAAACACAGAATAGTTTACTAGCATCCTGGTATTTCGAGTTATGGGATACATAGGAGAGTTTCTCATCGAAAGTGATGAAAGGGAGTAGTTTTGCAACTAGGTCACTACGAGGGATCAAACTGATAATAGCGCAGCACAATTTAGCATAAACTGTATTTTATCGGAGCCGATAAAACCGAACGGTAACATCCAATGTAATAACACGAACGATCGCCAGCTATTAAATAATAATTCCCCACGAATAATTGACAGGACAATAATGTGCCAGCACACAATATATAATAGATTATGCAGTGTTTCAGTTGGCCACGATTGAATGCTTGTAGACCGACAATGCCGCCTAAATGTTAAAAATCCCACAGTAATTCTAATCTAGCTCGACCTGATTCTTGCTTGAATTGTTTTGTGCGTGTATTAATCTTTCATCTAGTTCACGGTTTTATACTCGGATTGAGGTCCGATGAATTTAACGATTACTGCCTATACGCTTGTTTGAGAAATAACCAATTAATATTATTTAAATCGATCATCACAGTTTGATTAATTGAACTGACTCGAATGATCCATGAAATTTAATCTAGTAAAGTAATATTGGAAGAAGAATTCCCAAACTTCATCTATTTCTTAGTTCGATCTATCCCCTTGATGGAAGCTATAGCCAATTCCAGGTAAATCGACGTTATATAAATCGGTAGTTAGATAAAACAAAGCAGAGAAATCTCCGAGCAACAAATTTAATCCATAATGAATCGAACGAGTTTTGTTAGAACGCGAAAACGATTGGTTACGATTTCGACGGTTTACCTTTCGTTTGAACGAAATGAGAGAAACAATTAAAATCAGAGACATTCGTCATACTGGTTGTCAGTTAGATCCTTCAGATCCGGATTTTTCAAGCTGGAATTGAATACAACCGGCCGCAGTACGGCCGTGCATTTATTATCGTATAAACATACACGCTGACATGGAAATAATAACGTGCAATTTATCAAGGAAATCGCGCACGCAGCCAACCAGCAAATGTCGATACATCTGCGCGAGCTCGCTTAACTTTACAACGATTTGAAACGCTGCCAAATTCTTCTATTTTTTTCTGTTTTCTTTTTTTTTTTTTTTTGGTCAGGACCAAATTTTTTTTTTTTTTTTTTTTTTTTTTTTTTTTTTTTTTTGGTCAGGAATCGCGGAACGTACCCAGCCATAAATTACTCCAGTCTCCAGTTCCACGTGGATATCAATTATCAGTTATACAGTCTGCGAATCGTGTTGAAAATATTAACTTTCGCGGGGATGATATCAATGGCATTGTCCGATCGATCCGGGGCGAAAAGTTTGAACAAATTTCTGTCGATCAAAGTCTCGGTTAACTTGCTGTTGAGAGATTAATGGACGAATTTCTGTCGGCTTATCGATTCAAACAGCAGATAGTTCAGTAGTCGAATGATACAAATGGAAGTGTTGAAGAATAATGTTAGGGGAATAGCAAGTGGGTTGTTACTTGGATATTTAGATATAATTCATAGTTTTGTACACAGGATTCAGAAATTTCAACGTAAATAGAATTTAGGTAGAGAACTATTTTACCTGCAATTAATTACTTACAAATGAACATTGTAACTTATGTAATAGTTTCGTTGTATTTATGTAAATATTTCGTTTACTTATTTACTTTATTTTTCATCGTTGTTCAATTATGTTCAATTGGATCAATTATGTTCTTCGTTGATATAATGTTTATATTGTAACTTATGTAATAGTTTCGTTGTATTTATGTAAATATTTCGTTTACTTATTTACTTTATTTTTCATCGTTGTTCAATTATGTTCAATTGGATCAATTATGTTCTTCGTTGATATAATGTTTATGATATTACGATAAATAGTGCTTGTAATGTTACAAAAAATTATTGCTTAATGGATTAAGAGATATTAATGTATTTAAATATATATGCAGAATGAGAAGTTTCGAGATCTCAAAATTATCATGCACAAGTATATCTAATTTAATATATCCGAGTCTTCTCCTAAATTATTCTGAATGTACCATAAGATTTTTATAGCGTACTATAAGGTAAGTAATGGATCGTATCGTGGTCATATGAATTTTTTGAAACTATCGAGTGCATGTTTAATGTACACAAATTTTATATGCAAGTTTGGAGTAAGATAATTTTCATGTAAAAAAAAAAAGAAAAATAC